>JAXCLQ010000005.1:11745725-11760591 GCA_035584115.1 Cedrela odorata | reverse complement strand
TCTCTCTCTCTCTCTCTCTCTCTCTCTCTCTCTCTTACTCTGTATTCTGTTCTTTGTGTGTGAGAATGTGAGAGAGACAGAGAAAGAGCTTAAAAAAGTGACTGCATAATGAGCGCCGTACGACAGTAATGTCTCCAAATTAAATGATGGATCTTCAGGAGCGAGGGAGGTAGCTTGGAGGTTCAAGAATCACCCAGGAAATCGATTCTTAATTCTTAATTATTCTCTCGAGGTTAAGGTAAACAATAAGAATTAACTGCCCTAGCTAGCTAGGAGACTGATTTTTTCTGTCACTATAAACCACTCTATATATATAAAACAACGAAGCCCCACTTAAAGCCCAGAGAACTCTTCTCTATCACATCTCCACTCACTCACTCATTTCTCTCTCTCTCTCTTTTCTCTCTTTCACGCAAACACAAACGACAGACAAAGAAGTTCATCATCGTTAGTGTAGCTAGCTCTAGCTTTTCTAAGTTGCCAATTACATGGATGAGAAGTGGAAGCTATCAAAGAAGAATAGTTCCAGTAGCCATGCCTCTACTTCTAAGTCTTCTTTCACCAGGAGTTTTTCAACAAAAAGTACTTCTTCCAAGTCTCCTCTCTTGCAGAAGAGCTCTTCTACTAAATGTCCTCTTCCTCGGAGTTTTTCACACAAGGGTCCTTCCATTTCCCGAAAGTGTAGTAGCTTGGCCAAAGAACAGAAGGCGAGATTTTATATCATGAGGCGCTGCGTTGCCATGCTCGTATGTTGGCATAAGCACGGAGATTCTTGAAGAAAATAAAGGGACCAAGAAATGTTTCCACATGGATCGACTGAGAGGGGATCCCGTGGTTTCTTCCCTTTTTTAGTCCCTTCTTTCAGCGAGATGGATCTTGATGTTATTTGATCAAAGCTCGTACATTTTTTGCCATCCCATCAAGAGGAGATTCATATCACAAAGCTTTCGTCTTTTTCCTTCTATTCTAGATTCAGATGTAATTATCTATTTGAGGGGAAAGCAACAAGTTTTACACATTGTAAGAAGAGATTATATCACATAGATTTCAATCAAATTGGTCTTAAACTGGCAACATTAATTTATTAATATTGGTTTTGTGTTATTATTATTAGCAATTTTCTATTTTCTTCTTTTATGTACATTTTCTTTCTTCTGATATCAATCATATATATCAGATCTCCACACCAGCAACCCTTTTCAGATTTTGATGTTCTTTTTTTTTTTTTTTCTTTTTTCAGTAGTTTTGATTTGGTTATTAGTACTGAGTATTATATGTCGTCGTCTCTTTTTAACCATTTCTGTACTCTTCTTCTTTCTTTCTGTCTAGATGAAAGAGAGATTCCCTTTCAGTTGTAGGAATTTCCATTAAAACAATGAGCATTATTAGTGATTGGATCTGCATTGGGACTGCGAGTCACTTTTCTCCCTTTGAGAAATAAAGAGAAAGATCTGCCATTTGTGAGATTCAGAAAAATGTCTAGCAAAACCTTAGTTTGATCGATTCTAAAGTAGGGATCTAGCTTCCTCTCCAGGCATCTGAATCTCCACTTAATTATCTCATCGTAATCTCCCATTTGCCCAAGTCAGCACTGACAAAAAAGTTCAATCCCACCATTCCATATAGATTTCACTTTACTTATCAATTATATTAAATCTTTCAAACTTAATTTGAACGAATATGTTGTAGGTTTGAATGGCTCTCCGGCCTGCCGCAGCTAATAGTGCAAGTTAGTCATATTTCATTAATTAATTATATAAACACTGGATTTTTACATTATAATTACTCTTTTTTATTAGTTCAAACTTTATCCCATTTTTATTCTATGTAATAGCGTGACAGTTAAAAGGCATGGATGGTAAATATAGATCACTGAATTGGGGCATTACAGTTTGTCTATTTATCAATATTCAATAATGTATTGTGCACATTCAAGTGTCAACCAAGCCTTTCAGTTCGTACTTAATGGTGACAATTTTTGACAAAATTCATCAAACTGACATGAGTTTAGTTTGATATAAATTTGTGAGTTTAAGTTAATATAAAATATCAGAATTATTAAATGAGTAACATGACACGATACAATTAATTATATCATGTTCGTTCGAGTGTATAATTCTTAAAATATAAATATGTTTATAACACGATCAATTATTTAAATAATTATAACGTACTAATTTATTTATAATTTAATAAATTTATTTTTTATTTTAAAAAAATTAATTATATTTATTTCATTTTAATGGGTATTTAATTATATTTAAAATAAAATTTATTAGTATTTAAGTATATAGTCATATAAGTATTATAAAAATATATTACAATATATAAAATATATATTAAACGAATAATATAATTACAATTCATTTAACCGTTTAATAATTGTGTCATATTATTTTTAATTCTTGACACAATTATTAAATGAGTCAAATTTGAATTGACCTCTATTTTATACAATATAAATTCAACACAACAGTAATAATAATATGAATTGTAACTCTAACCCAACTCATAACATACAATATTTTCAACAAATTATGTTACAATTTTGTATTTTGTTACAATAATAAAATAATATATTTTATTATTGATTTTATCAATTTAATTACTAATTATTGGTATTAAATACATGGATAGTTTGACATAAAACTTTTGTATTAAGAGAATCTAAAGTTAAAATGCGGAAAGTTTGAGTTAGAAGGAAGGAAGTGATTGATTATGTATATATATTATCTAATTTTGATTTGGTAATTAATTTAATTTCAGCAAAGTATGGATAAAGCACCGACACATTTATTGGATAATAAGCTTTGCCTCCTCCTCCAATGATTAATAGACAAAACACTTTTGTAATGAACAAGTTAATTCTAAATTTATATAGAAAAGTTGGGGGAAGCCAAAGCCAACCCTATTTGCATTTGTAGGGGAAATACATTAGACCAAGGTGAGACCTTTTTCTCTCGTCAACGCCAACTTTGGACTGGTTGTTGATGGCCGTAGAGACTCCATATATAACATGTGGATTGTGGGAAAGCCAATAAAAATATGAAAAATTGACCAAAGCAATTGAAATTTCAATAACAAGGCGTCGTTGGGCCAATTAACTTCATTGGCTACAACACCTTCGATACTCACAATTCATAATACGTATTCGCTTACTTTGGGTATTGACATTCATATTCTCGCACCAATATTACTTTTTCTTTGTTAATACGATTACAGAATGGGAAAAGTCCTCGACCATTATTCTTATAATTTCATGATCCAACAAAAAAGCATTGAAACCCTTTGATAATACAAGTACAAAATCTCCTTCACTACTTCTTTCTCTTCTCATTTCAACAGTGAAGGACTGCGGTGGCATCCGAGAAACGCAAACCAAACCGTCGAACGGGGAGCTCAATGTCCATGTTGGCTCTCTAGTGTGCTACTCTTTTAATCACAACAAAACCACAATAAGTTAATTTAAGAGAAGGATTGAAAAAAAAAAACACGGTTAACATTTGGGAAGATCAGACGGCGGAGGAGGCAGCTTCTGACTGGGAAGCGCTCCATCAAGGACAATCCAAACCATCCTTAAGCCCCAGCTCAAGTGGACATCAAAATGGCAGCGCAGAAACCAAACACCTGATCAGGTATAAAAATGTTACACATGTCAATGTCTTTTCTGGACAAATAAATTGGAATAAAAGAAAGTGTGTAGAGTATATTTATGTATGCTAAGCAATGCTGACCGTGGTTATCTGCGAAAAAACGAATTGCCACCCAACCGCCTGATAGCACGGCAACAGTGTGTCTGTCAACGGGGTCAACGAGGTCATATTTTGCTGCGTCTTTTTTAGGATCAAATTTACCAAAACCTTGAACTACAACATAGAAATTGTAGCCATGAAGATGAAGAGGGTGGCTTTCGGCACCCAAAATGCTAGTGTCCTCCATCACCAACTCAACACTTGCGTTAAATGGTATCACTACAGTTTTAGTGCCATTTGTGACAAATGTGTTATTTGGTGGTGTCCCTGTATAGTTGAAAGGATGAAGAGGAAAGGTAGGGAAATCAGTGGTGTAAAGTCCATTGGATTTGGCAAAGAAATAGGATTGAAGTAGTGCTGTTGTAGGGAGAGCAAAGGAAATGTTGTTCACAGAAGCTAAAAATATTGTGCCATTAGGCCCTTGACATGTTTGATTTTTGGGGCACGGGTTGGTTCCTAGTCCTACTGTGAAGAAAAACCTTTTGTCTACAGTTTGAGGAACATTGGCTGGGAATTGAGCATTTCCCAGACTACGGAATTTGCTACTAAAATTGGCAACAACATTTGTAGCATTGATGTTAGGAAGAGATGGTTTTAAAGTCGTAAGATTTTTAATATTTTTGGAAGAGGAATCTGGTGATGGGTTATCATATTCAAGGATTCCAGCCACGGTTGTATTGTCAAATGTGCCCATGCCAGTGAAATATGGTCTAGCCAGCATAAAGAAGTAGCATTCGAGGGATTTGGTTTAGTTTTCAGAAGCACATTCGTGGTCTGTCCTGCTGCCAAAACTAATATGTTAGCCTCGAAAGGTTTAACATAAGTTGCATCAGCTTCAACAACAGTTAAACTATGGTTTGCAACGCTGAAAAATAGCTCGTCATTGAGTGCAGCATTGATCAAACGCAGGAGATATGTCTTTCCTGGCTTTACCTTTAGCTTGTATGTGTCGGCAAATCATTATTTTATAAATTAGTAACAAAAATTTAGTGACTTATAATAGGCTACGTGTATAACCAAACCTGCGCGCACCTTTTGTGGAGCGATTATACAATGGCTCTGGAAACCCATTAAGGCTGTAGGCCTCTGAAACATTTGGGCCAGCTCCGGTCTGTAAAGCTGGTTGACAACTGCCTCTGGATCAGCATTAAACCATTCGCCTGCATATTTGTCGAATTACGTAGCCAATTTTGGTCAGATTTAGTATATATGAATCAAGATATGGTGATCAGTATATATATATTTATATCTGTCATACCGAGCATAATTGTGACTTCTTCATGGTGGCAAATGGGTATGAAGCATTGAGCTTGGGGAAGATGATAAGGGGTCCATAGACAGTTGCTCTGAGCCATTGAAAGTGTGCATGCCAGAAGAGAGTTCCTCTTTGGCCAACAATGGTGAAGCCGTATACATAGCTCTGACCAGTTTTGAATGGGGCACTGCGTGATATATGATTGCCCGTCTGCCCACCCACTTCGAAGTTGACGATCTCCATGCCTTGTCAGTTGCCAAAACGATTGAAACTAATTTATTAGATGATCAAAGAGTCAAATAGAAGTACGTTAGGAGAAAACCAGTGGATTCGTACCAATGAATGGAGATATTATTTGGAGCTCGATTGACCACCTTAACAACAAGACGGTCACCTTCTCTAGCTACTACGCGAGGGCCGGGGAACTTCCCATTGACAGTGACTGTGCTCTTTGTGTGGCACAATCTGGTGACATTCTTCAGTCTTATCTGCAAATTCATTACCCGGACAATTATGTTTTCAATGCCTGAGCTTGAACAACATATATATTTTGCTATTATAGTAAAATGCATACGTTGAACGCGTAATGTCTTGTAACCCCTGCATGCTTTGAACCGGCCATGGCGACCTCTGGAAAAACCCAAAGGCAGCTCATCACGAAGAGAATAGCCACAAGAATTGCATGTGGTGGAGGAATGAAAGTACCCATGATTGTGGAGAATTGGGAGAATGGATATGGGTGGACCCAAAAACTTTAGCAGCTCCTGCTTGTCTAGTTCTGCTTACAAGAGAGCTAGTGTGTGTTGTTTATATACACATAGAAGAGTATATATGTCAGGTTGAAGAGGTATTCGGATGTTTCGGATGATGATGTTTTAAACCAATACTAAGTATGTAAAGGAAGATAATTACCTACTGTTGGCGCATGTTATTACATTTACCGGTCCTTTACCTCTATTTGTGTCTGTCAGATATCAACCTTTCACAGCCGACATTTTTCCATCAATAATCTCAAAAACAGACAAATTAATCATTTCCCGAAAACCCCTTTTGAAAGAAAATCATTTCACAAGTAGTTTCTCCAACAAATTCCATCCCAGATTTATAATATACCAAATATACATTTGTAATTATATGTGTGTGTGTGTGTGTGTATCTTGCAAAGTAACCTAATTTATTTAAAAGCTAGATTGCGAAAAAATTCAACTTTAGTCCTAGTGATAAAGATAAATCAAAGTGTTTACCTTCTGCCACATTTCACCAATGGAAAGCAGTCGATGCATATCATTTTCAAGACAGAAATACTGGGGCATGTACATTGGTTGGAAATAGCATCCATCTCAACCAAACAAAACCTTATTAAGAGTCTTAAAGCTACGGATATATAGAGAATGACATTTGACCCACCTTCCTTTTAAGCAACAAAAAGAATGATAGCGATCAGGTTGTTAAGTTATTTCTAATTAGTACTGTGATTAACCCAAATACAACTAAGAATCATGCAGAGAGACTTAATCATCATGTTAATTGAGAACATCTAAAGACTATGAAGAAATTATGAGTGTCAAAGTTAACTACTTATCAGTTTCACCGGTAACTGGATTTGTAGTTACAACAACTACGATTATTGTTGAGTACTCATATCCACAATTCTTCAATAGAAAACTACAGATATATATAACAATGTACATATGAATCTATGTTAATTTATAGATATTTAAAAAAAAACATAATTTAAATTAACATTCAAGTTAAAATGAATTACACGAATGGGAAACTACAAAGGTTTAAGCCGTTTATATCATAAATGGAAGAGGTTAAGGTTAGTTCCATGCATTTCAAATTTGGAACTTGTATCAATTCTCATTAACTGATACAGTTGATAGAATTTTGTTATGTTTAACAGTCGATAAGTAAGCTCATTTTTTTATTATATAATTTTGATGCAATTAGTGACACATGTTCATGATAATCAACCTTACTTCGATAGTTCATATAGGTGTAAAACATATTAAGGTAATTTGTTATAATAGTTCAACCTTACTTTGATAATTTATGTGCCCTTTCAGCTTTCAATTTTGTGTCATCGCTGTATGTTGTTTGTTCTAACTATTACGCTGCTATTTTTTGGTTGTTTAATTAGTTTACACTACAAAATATAAGCTGCCCAATTATGTTAATCTTACAGTCCTTGGGCATATTCATTTTTCTCTATAACAGATTTACCCTCTCATATACACATAAATATATTAATATTTTCAGTCCACTAAATTTCATTAATTAGGGGAAAAAAATATTAATGAGAGAAACAGCAATAGAGTGGAGGGTCTCCCCTAAAAAGGTCTTCCTCAAACTTCAACTAAATTTTTGCAATCACTCCAATAATTCATACATGTAACAGACAAAACCAAACCAAACAAGGATTTAGAAATTTCATTAATCCCAAATCATAACAACTGCTATAACTCCCACTCCACCAAGCACGGCAAGAAACTTGAAGAAAGGAGTATCGAAGTAACACTTAGCTTGTGGCTTGAAGCCTTTGGCTATGAGATGGTTGATGGCAACATAGATGAAAACCCCACAAGCAAGTCCCATTGAGATTGCGTATAGCCAATCAGCAACACGTCCTTGAGTTGTGGCATCGATTGCGATGCCTATTCCCACACCAATGGGGCTAGAAACTGCGAAGGCAAAGGAATAAGCTGCTGTTAGTAAAAATGGCCTCTTTGGTATCATCCTCAGCAGTGCGATTCCCATTGCAATAGCTGCAAATATTTTGTGCAACGAAATTGTCCATAGATTTCTCCATGCCTCCGCCTTGGTAGCTGCAAATTTATAAAATCAACTTATATGAGAAAAGAACATGCATTGAGGGACAATTAAAATTACTTCAGCTCCAAATATATGTCATATCTATATACCTGCAACTCCAATGGCGATCCCCTCAAAAATTGAGTGAAAACAAAGAGCAAAAATGAGAAGAATGGTGTCACCAATGGACGATGTCCTCAAGAAAACTGGGTTGACATGGGTTCCCTCCTCTTTATTATTAGCATTTCTTCCTTCTTCCACTTCCACTCTAGCTTCTTTTTCACTACTATCGGTAACAAAACTGATTATGAAATCACCAAACATGGTTAGAAGATAACCAGCTGATGCTAGCATGAATGCGAAAGGGTAACTTTTGGTTGTGAGATCGCCAAAAGTTTCATTGGAATCGCTCAAGAAATGCATCATAGAAGTTCCCAGAAAAACCCCGCCGGCAAATTGTGTTCCCAAGAGAAGGAAACTCTCGTTCCATCGATAGAAGTAAGGGGAGATGCCACCAGCAAAAGTGCTTACTAGCATAATGATCAAACACCATATTTTCACCAAGATTAAGCCCTTTGCATGCAAATCTGCATGGTCATCATCACCATCGCCGTCATCGTGGCCTCCATGACCTTTGATTATGGAGAAGTGTAAAAAGAGGAGAGAAATAAACAGAGCGGTTGACTTGAGAGTTTTGAAGGAAGCAATAGAAGCCATGGATGGTTTTGGTCTCTCTTTTCTTGTACTTGTTTATTTCTTCTGGTTTGGACTTCGGATTAGTTATGTTCGTTGATTATAAAAAGAGAGATTTGTCTCTGTAATGCAGTACAGTTTTGACTTTCCGAGGTTGTACTACACAACAGGTAAATTTAAGGTGGCAAAAGCTGGGTTTAAGGCCAAGTACAAGCAGGCCGAGAATAGAATAACTTGGCAGATGCCAGTTGGTAAATACTCTATTAAATTTTGTAAGCGCACACACGTTTCCGTGCTGTACAAAAACAAAAATGGAGACTTATAAATGAAATTTAAATTAATTTACTTATAAACATATTTATTTTATGCGATAAACATTTATCATTTACTAATTTTTAGTAAAAAAAAAAATATGACTTCAGAACACACTTTTAAGACCAAGTTACATAACCCTAAATAAACAGAGGTTCTTCAAAATTCTATTCGTACACTTTGAAAGCATAATTGGTAATTCAAGGTAACCCCCAAGTCGAAGGACCATATAATAAAAAGACAAAACATATTACACCTTATATTTAATTGTGAAATTCATTTGCCTTATATAAGTGTTAAATTCAAAAATTGCATATATATATATATATATATGTGCATATAAGCACAAATGATTTCATATACTTAAATATCAGTATCAAAGGTACATTCACTATTTGATACCTACCTAATAAGTATTCTTATCAACATGAAATTTATAAAACTAATATGAAACTGTAATGTCTTTTCTCTCATTATTTAACTAATGAAATTAATGAGAATGATGATGAAGGCAATGACGGAGATAACAATAACAATGGTTACCGGTTTCATGAGAATGATGCTCAAGGCAATGACGAAGATTTACCATCGACGCCAATGGAGCCCAAACCTAGCCTTTCAAAGTTCAAACACTATCATTCAATCAAATTTGTTCATACCACACATCTTGCTTTCCTCTTTCTTCTGTTTATCTGAGAACATACTGATTGGTTGACTTACACATTCTTCTTCTTATAATGATAGAAAATAATCCTATAGTATGAGTGTCAACTAGTTATTCTATAATCATCTTTGCTATATGTCAAAAGATGATTCGCTAGGGAAATTTGAATAATCATAACACTGACCTGTGTAGCAGGCTGAAGAAGGAAAATGCTATTATGTGAATATAAAAATTTGAGCTTCCCCCAGAAGCAAATTAAGCTGATGCAATCAAAGATTCAAAGCAACAATTAGATCAGATCATATGGTGCACCAAATATAGATTTCGTTCTCCCACATCTCAAGCCCAATCAAGGATAAATACCAAACATAAGAGTTTTTATTTACATACAACCTACAGAACATATTTTTTATTTAGTTGAAGTATAATACATATATAATATATTGCATATACATATCTTGTTTACTTAGTTAAGTCATCAAACCATGTCCGAGCCATCTGATTCACTTTCCCTGTTTTCTTGCCACCCTGAACCCATCCTGAATTTGCATACAGGACATGTGTCTCGTTGCCGTAGCCATGGATCGATGCAGTTGGCATGGAACTACAAAAATGGCACATCTTAGCAATTACCAAAACTATTATACAAGTTTATAACCCAAATCTCGATAAATATGATGTCAAAATGGCAGGTTAAAAGTTATATAACTACAGAAGCATTTGTGTTACATAGATTCTTCTATGCATATGTATTGACAGGAACTTTGGATGAAATAGTATAATGGGAACAGATTCGGAAAAATTCTTACAATGGAGAAATGTAGGATCTCAAAAAATAAATAAATAAATTACAGTGGATAGAGGATGAACCTGATGCAAACATGGCAGGCTACGAACAAGCTCCCCCCTGTTAACTTGCTCCAAGCAAATAGTGCATGTCAATTCATCTTCTGAAGCCTTGCCGCACCCATCTTCCTTTCCAGTATCTTGCTTTGACTGCTTGCAAAACAAAAGGTGAGATATTAACAGCCATTAACAAAAGAGTATGCAAAAGCTTATCAAATTGCAGCAGAAGTGAAATCTACCAAATGCAAGGTTCTGTGGGAACTCATAAAAAAATTTACAGGAGATTCTTAAAACCCACTATCCTTTCTGTTTACATGCAAAATGTTAAAATTACTAGTCATGCATGTGCTTAAAGACCTCAATCGTGCCCTTGTCTAAACAGGTCAACTTTTAACAAATTCTGAATATAAGTTTGTAAGTCCAAACCCAGGCTCATAGGTTATGCAGTTACACTTTAGATGATAAATAAATACCTCAGCTGGGGCTGAAGAAGATGATGACTGCTGGATAGAAGAGCCAGCGCTGTGACCAAAACACCATCATGTCAAATAATTGCTATGATACAGTGGGATTACTGATAATTTATACATGATTTTCTTAGCAGAACCGCCAAAAACAGAATGAAGATTAAATATAGAAACCAAACAAAATCAAATTCAAAAGAAAACCTGAAAATATTTGCTATTCAAAAAGATCATTACAACTCACCTCTCATGGCCAGGAACCTTGTATTTGTGAACAGGTAAGGCATTTATCTCTTCATCACTCATTGAAGGGGCCGTGCTAGTATTATCAGAGTCCAGTGCTCTTAGAGTATCATAATCTACAAAAGCATATCAAGAAATCTAATCTTCAAAATACATACACATTGAAGAACCACCAAAACTACAACCACAAACCAAGCTTTGCTTTAGACGCCTACAACAGATTCAAAAGGTCATTACCCAGAGCTGGTCTTGCATAAGCAGAGCCAAGAGAGAGTTATTTTTAAAATGATCCTATTCCTTAGCATTTTGCAGGAAATGGCTGTTCTCAAAACTTCAAGGGAACCATACCTAATTCATCAAATTCCCTATCAAGAAGTGCAAGCTGAAACCTCAGCCCTTGTAACTGTCCTCTCGTCACAAAAGCAATTGATGGTGGCACATGTAATCGCAATTCGGTATGACCAAGCAAGCCATTGGCTGCAGCAGCATGAGCTCTAGCCTGAGCTTGAAGTTGTTGACATGTTGCATACATCCTCAGGATTGTGGCCATCAAAAAGATGCCCACAACTAGCCAGAGCTGCATGCACAGGTACATGTGATACCTCCTTAATGGCTTTGTATTTCAGAAACACTATCGTGCCCACACTGAATGCATAGAGTATATACCAGGAAGTTTGGTGACATCTGGTGAGAGTTTAAAATCGTGAACAGAAAAATAACTGCTCAATAAATAAGAAAATTTTGAATTAGATACCCTCTGAGGACTTGGGAAGCAATCATCAAACATACAGAATGAGAAACTTTACCTATGACAAGAAAAGTGAGAGAATTGATATTAACTGGTCGAGTTGCATGAATACGCTGATAGGAGGAGGAAGAAAAATTAGCACAATGGGAGATTAGGCCTGCCATAACATAATCTAAATATATAAAAATCCGACTGATTATGGTACCAAGTACAACCTCACGTGAACATACCACTGCAGGTCGTTCAGCAATAAATCCAGGAAAGCCACTTTCAATGTCTCCTCTTGTTCCTCGGAAAACAAAACTCATGATTGGAAAATTTTTGAAGAGTTTCACTTATCTTAAAAAGTACAGATAGTTTACAAGCAAACTTTAAACTTATCACGTCTCAGATGTCTTCAAAACTGCAAATCCTGCGACATTCCAGATAGGTATAAGTGATGACTGCAAACCAAGTTCCATTGTAGCCAACCCTAGATAGCTATAACATCAAGCATGATCGAAAAGAAGACAATTCAGACAAGTGATGAAGTGTATGTCATGTCAGAAAGGGACACAGCAGAAGCAGGAGTCCTACATGGCTGAGAAGCAGATTGTTTTTCATTATAGTATAAATTAAGCAGGATAAATCCCACAGTAGTTAAGTTCTATCAAATTCTTAGCTTGTTTAGAAGATAACTTGTTATAATATTTGTTCTTAGCCTAACTTCTTCTCTATTATTATGAGTGCGTTCAAGGATCACTTAGGTCTAAGAAAGCAAAAGGCAAAAATGAAAACTAGATCAAAATGGAAGACAGGATGCGTATATGAACAGAATCAGAACAAACCATGATTTACAAAATGATTAAGTCAACAGGTTATTATGTATTAAAGAATCCTTACTGAAAATGACATGAATTAAAAACAACCGTCAAACTCTTCAATCAATCTTTGGAAGTGCAGGAGCTGAACTCAACGTCTATCATGGATTCGCATAAATGGTAGTTGCAAAGCTGTTGCTTTATTTTAAATATCTCCACTCTTTAACATGGTTTATTAGCAATGTTTATGCTATGCAACATGAACAATGCATAAAGCAGGGAACCACAAGGTGCTTTGTAACCCATCTAAGTAAACACCGACAGGCACATGGCACTTGAATGTTTAAGATGAAAACCATCAATTCAATTATATGTCACCTAAAACAAGCAAATAAACTAAGGTAAAGCGTAATAATCCAAATTAAGTGGCAATTGGCAGATTACAAATTTGTATTCAAGTTAAATTACTGTCCACGGTTCATAATGCTAAGATTGGATTGTAAAGAACAGCAACGTGTACTAGCCAATGATGCTAACATTAACAATAAAATTCAAAATCAATTGTCAGAATGATCACTGGAGCAAATAATACTCTGCCAGTGCTCACTGTAGTTTCAAAATCAGGTCTGCAATATGGATCAGTCATGACTTAAAACGAAGAAATTCCACCCAAAATGTGTTGAATATAGGGAGTGGATGAATGTCAAACATCAATAGATATTCCCGATCTCCCAGCTAATAAAACTATGTACCAAAAATAAATAAATGAACTAGGAAATGATAAATTGATATCAAAACAGTAATGACTTATGTTTGAGATCACATGAAAGCACAGGTTTAAAAGCATTATAAGTTATAACTATACAAAACAATTCCAACAGTGTACATCCACCCCCACCCACAAGTACGGTTAACATGGAAGATAACTACTGCCAAATCCAAATCATAGACCCTTACTCTCAAATCTGAATTAAAAAGAAATACACTCATCTACATTGAATAGTCCGCATGCATCTCATTATAATTCTATGTTGAGTGTGCACAATTCCGGTTCCAATCTTAAAATATGTAAGGCTGCTGCAGGAATTGGAAAAGTAAAACTAGAGTTTCCATGCATTAAATCTTTTGATACTTTAGGGAAAAATAAAAAACTAAACAACTAATTTCATCAAAGTGCACGGCTAGTCAACCATTTGACCCTCAAATAAATCCAAAAAACAAATAGCATTTAGCAATAAGTAACACCTCCATCTTAAGACTACCAAGCAACCTGATTTCCCTTCAAACAAAAATCTTGTGGAAAGAATTAGTCATGATCTTAAGACTTAAAATAATATTTCAGACAGCCGCCTTCTGTATTATCCCTCTGAGCCCACAGCTTCTATAATAAAATATAAACCTACAGAGAAACAAATAAAATAACTATCCAAAAAAAAAAAAAAAAAGAACGCAATGTCTACACAACAGGATCACCAAATCGGTCTAATTGAAACATTCAATCTTCCTAATGTAATCAAATTTACGAATTTTAAATATTTTCCTGCTCTACGGACTTACATTATGCAATTAAACGAGTGGATTGCTAGATATTTGAGTCACTCCAGACAAAAATTGAAGCCTAACTACAAACTGAAAATTTACGCTCAAGCGAGCAGAAATAAGTGCGACGAACTCGAAATGGATCAAAACTGCATAATTTGATCTCGTTTAACAAGAAATAATGAGAAAGCGATCACCAATTAGCACTAACAGGAAATTTGCATTTAGAGAGAAAAGAAAGAGCATCTTCGCTAAATCATGAGAAGAACTTTCTTGCCTTTTCCCCCTCAATTTTGCAGCAACCAAACAGTGAGAACGAAAGCACTTCTGATTGTGAGAGTGGTATTCATTGAATCCAGGTGGATCTGTTGAAATAGCTCAGTCTGAATCTTGTCGAAAACGCGGGTACTCGTTGATTCGAAGAGGACTCTATCCGATGCCACGTCAACTTGCTTTAAATGGAAGCGCTGCCACGAATCATGAGTGTGTTCAAGACTTTATGTCAGCCGTTGGATCTGATCTCATTACGGTTAGATTTGGGGAGAAGGAAAGGAATGCAGAGTCAGTGTGTCCACCTAGACTTAGAATTTCAATTCTTTTAAACCACAATTAATTTTAGGGGAAATCTATAATTAAATTAATATTTTATTTTAATTGATAATTAAAAATTTTCTTCTGTTCTAAATATAATATAACCGATTCATTATCCGATTTCATTTTGAAAATTCTTACATTT
>JAXCLQ010000005.1:11734456-11745625 GCA_035584115.1 Cedrela odorata | reverse complement strand
GCCTGTAATATCATATGAAGCTTCCCTGGTTTTCTTCCTTGCTTCAGCCAGCAGCCTAGCCATTGAGTTGGAATACGTCAGACTAAAAGCTTGTAGTGCAAAACCCAGCTGTGGTTGTGCTGCCCTATATTATATTCAATTTTTGGAACCACCCAGCGTTCAGACGTAAACCACAGCTGTAACCGAGAGGAGATGACTTGGCCATTCTAATTCTAGTGGTATTAGTTATTAGATTACATTGAAAGGGTCACTCAGGACACAATCTTTGACATATTATTAGCGATAATATTTTTCATGCTACGGAGGCACAAGACAAATTTTAATGAGCCAAACACTACCTGAATGAATTGTGTTAATTCCAGCGTCTGCGAATCAAAGGCATATCAAATGTATGTCATAAAGGAAAATTTGAGTAATTGACAAATCACTGAAGACAAACAGAGATGATAACAACGATTACATTTTTAATAAGAAAAATGAAAATCCTTACAAAAAGCCCTTGCTTCCTATTGACTATTCTTCTATTCAAACCAGCGATCTAATTTCTCACATTGCTGTCTTCAACTCTACAACTTTTCCTTTCAGAAACAAGAAAATGAAATTGATACACTAATGCTAAAAATCTACATAAATTGAAGAATATTGCTTTGATGAAAATAACTATAACATGAATGCTAGCTATATACAGTTTAAAATTAATAACATAAGAAGCATAACAGCTGTGTCTTCGTCCCCAGAATTTCATTCAAGAACAATACTTCTTTGAGACTGCTGATCAGTTTCATAATCAGAACGCGAACTCAAAGAAGAATCATTGTTACTCCTAAACCTCCTGAAAAACGATCCCAACCCACGAAAAACCCTCCTAAACCCGCCGCCGCTCTCTCTCCGCAAACTCCTTCGAATCCACGAAACCCTTCTCGGAGAAACCCTTCTTTCATCACTGTCCATTTCAGTAAACGCAATCGATAACCCTCTTTCTCCCGCCACTCTCCTGCCATTGTATCTCCCCACTGCAAACCCACCTCCTGGCAATCTCCATATAGACAAGCCTGTCATTGTTTCTTGTTCACCACTTTGCTCCAAATTTTCATTTTCTTCCGGGCTTTCTTCTGGTGGCAACTCGTGCCTGCAAACTGGACACGAGTTTCGCATCTCTAGCCATGGTAAAATACAATCTGTATGGTAAATATGCTTGCATGGCAGCTCTCTAGCCGAAATTCCACGCTCAAACGGTTCTTTACAAACTGCACAGTGGCATTCTGAGCTCGTATGGGCTGATGAAATCTCAATTGTTGGCATTGAATCGATAGCAGCTTTTGATGCTGGCAAATTCTCCGGCCGCGCTAACCCTGTCAGATCTATCTGAGCAAGTTGTCGAAGTAATAGATGAAAACCAGAACCCACCATAAACTCCAATACGCTCTCCGGTATTGGTCTTAGACCCGAATCCGAACCGTCGTCGTAGTATAGTTCAAAGCTTCTGTTACTGTTGTCTTCTTCTTCGCTGCTGTGACCGCGTAGGACGATGACTGGATTGAAGAAAGGAGCCTGCTGGTTGAGGGAGTTCCGGCGACTTCTTCGTCGGGAATTCAAGGTCGTTCTTGGACCTGAATCTTGACTGTTGTTGTTGATCATGAACATGGCTGCTGCCGACGAAAATGGACGGCTTGAATCGTGATCTAACTGATCCGTAGTGACTTCACTTTCTATTTGTTCTATGAATCCGCTGTCGCAGTACGGACACGCGATGCCGTCGAACTCCGACAACGAGCGGACGATGCGGAGGCATCTGTAGCACCAGTAGGACGCCGTGGGCGATGAAGACATTTGTTAATCAAAGACTTTTAAGGGAGCGTCTGAGAGATACGAAGGAAGAAGTAATGGAGAGGCATTTTATATGAGGATCAGGGTCAGCCGAGTGGAAAAACGTGGCAATTTATGATTGGCAATAACTTGATCTACGTCGCGGCCGCGTAGACATGTTGACCAGAACCCAAGCTTAAGGGTAAAACTATGAATTGCCTGAATCTGGATTGCGAGACCTGGCAATGCCAAGTCCAAGATGCTTAACGAGGCAACCTATTTTCTTGTCTCGTGCTGCGAGGGTCCCACAATTTAACAACATGTAAGAAATTTCCTTCGCTAAAATTTGTTCTTTAAAATCCAATTGGTGGGATTTAATTAATTGATTAAATATTGATTACACCAAAATCCAAACTTTATAATAAAAACCATATTGTATAAAAATTTATCTAGCATCATGGAATATCATGCACTTTTGCTTGTGGGGTTGAGCATAATCGGATTATAGTCAACATTGAATTGTTATTTGTTTTTAAATATCATCTACTTAGGTAACTTGTGGGACAATAAAGTAGTCTTGATTAATAAGAGTTATCTATATTTAATTTTCAATAATACTATATAGTATATTTTACAACAAATAATACGTACCACATTAATTAGAATTAGAATTTAGTACCCTTGCTTTATACTTCTGATATTACTACTATACCCTTTACCATCTCTTTTTTGGTGGACACTCATCATTGTGTTTGTCGTCCATTCGCTAAGAGTAAAGGGCATCCTCATGACTCTTTTAAGGTTTTGTTTTCTTCGGTTTGCACGCTCTAAAAGTAGAAATTGTTTTGTTTGAAACTCCTGCTTTAACTTTATCATTAATTACTTGCTTGCTTTTCCTTTTTAGAAAATTTTGTCAAAAAGAAGAAGCTAATTGGTCACCAAATAAAGTATGCCTTCTCTTTTAGATCAAAGTATCAATTTGTTAAAGAATATAAAATATAAATTAAAAGGTAATTGTGAAGTGTTTAGTAATTTATGTTATTTGTCATGCCCTAAGTTTTTAATCCAATAAAAGTTGGGTTTCAAAATCTTACAAATAGAGACACCTTATTCTTTTGACAATGACAAGCGACCACCATTGATATAGGTTTTGGAGTCATTTTCTGCCTAACGCCATTATCTTCGCCTTCATGTGATCATTATAATGAATGTGTGTTGGGTCATTTTCATATATGGGTCCAACTATTTTTGGTATTGGTTTCAAATATTGGTTTTGGGCCTCAGCCTCACATCACCAACCTAAAAATGTACCTACTTCAAATATTACTTATTTTATCTTTTTAACATTAACGTCGTTTTTATATCAATAATTTATGTGAATGAACATTTATATTTAAATCGAGCAATTTTTACTCTCACACATAATTAAAAAATAATTAATAAAATATTAAATCAATAAGTATTGAATGACGACTTCGATACACATTCTTTTAACTTTGTATATTAGAGTACACGAAACTTTAATAATCATCCTTACGCTATGAACTATAATTTGAGAAACTCATTTTATTTATTATGAATATATAAATATAATTTTGTTATTATATTACGTTACTTTTATTATTATTGTTGATGTATGGTGATGGTGATGGTGTGGCGAGCATGTACGTAGTAGAGTTTATATTACACGGGATATGCCTAGTTGTTGTAATGATATAATTTATGTAATGTGCTAGTGCAATAATGGCATGCCATGAAAAGTTAAACACTACCCATCTTCAATTGCATATATTATTCTATTGTTAATTTGTAATACGATAATCTTATCTATAATTTTGTCCCTATTAATAGTTTTAATGTTTATCATTTTACTCTTTTGTTATTAGTTTACGCGCAAGTTAAAAAGAAAAAAAATTTAAAAATTTTACAAAATACAAATTTTATTACAAATATAAAGAGGACGATGTCCGTGTAACAAAGCACATGCTCTCTTTATAATAAAAAATAATATTTTATTATAGTATTTAAAATGTATTTTTTAAAAAATATTTAATATTATTTTATTTTATTTATATTACGATGTAATTTATTTTATATATTAATTAAATTTATTTATTTAGTTAAATTGTATTAAAAATAAAAAATATAATATCGTGTCATGTCATAAAATGATTGACTATGATTGGACTTCATTGAATTCATAATTTATACTAATTATAAAACACACGACTCAAATTAATCAATCTTTATTACTTAAACATTTTTTAACACGGACTAATTCTGGAACAGAAGATAAATGCAGAAAATTTAACAAAACAACACGTGTAAGAAAAGAAAGGGTATTTCAGACATTTAACTAGTGGGGGATTTACCCTGTATACTGCTTTTTCCTTTCCTGGTTCGTTTGTTTTAACTTAATTTGGTTAAATTAGCCTTAAGGCAGCGAATCAAAAGAGATGACGTGTCACTCACAGATTCCTCTTTTAGACCACACTGGAAATCAAACCATGGTATTGTCTGTGGGAGACGTGAAGAGGGAAACATTAAAAAAGAAAATTAATTTGATCTTAATATCAGTCGGTTGTCTTTTGGTCAATTAACCCTAATTTTCAGGACATTATTATTTTTATAAAAAATATATATAATAATTGTTATTTACTATTACAGTATTTAATCCCTTCTTCAATTGGAACAAAACCCTAAGGGTTCTTGTAAGAACCAATAGCCGCCGGATTGATTTCTGTACTGCTCTCTACTCTTTGTTCTTGGCTCACTGTTTTCACTGTTTTTTGGTTTTCTCTTAACGGTTTCTCTAACATGGTGCACAAAGTTGGGTTACTTAATTTATGATATCAATTATAGAACGAGATAATCAATCTTTTTATAATTATTTGTTGCTTGATCATCTCGTTTTTTTTTTTTTTGGTTTGTTTTTTTTTTTTTTTGGTTTTAGACTTATACGGGAAAGATATTACTTTAGGTGTTAAAGTTTTGATTTTTACCTGTTTAAAGACGAGTTTTTAGGGGCTGTAAATATGGGGTTCAGGTGTTAGGTGATTAAAAATTTAGATTTTGAGAATGTTTTGAGGTTTATAGCTTGATTATTGCACTTGGGTGTCATAATTTTTTTTCGAGTTTGTTAGAAAGGTTATGATCAATTAGGGTTTTTAGAGAATGTTATCTGAATTGGGAAGGAGACCTATGATAGGGAATAACGAGGGGTCGTTTGGTGATGATTTGGAGAAGGAAATGGGGTTGTTGCTCCGGGAACAGCGTAGGCAAGAGGCCGATGATCGCGAGCGTGAGCTCAACTTGTGTCGGAGTGGTTCAGCGCCACCAACCGTGGAGGGTTCATTGAGTGCAGTTGGCGGATTATATGGTGGTGGTGGTGGTGGGTTTGGTGCTAATGACTCATCCTTCTCGGAGTTTTCTAGGGTTAAAGATGGAAATAATAATGGTTTTTCGACTGAGGAAGAGCTTAGGTCTGATCCAGCTTATCTTTCGTATTATTATACGAATGTGAATCTGAATCCCAGGCTTCCACCTCCTTTGCTTTCGAAGGAGGATTGGAGGTTTGCACAGAGATTGAGAGGAGAGAGTTCGGTGCTGGGTGGGCTAGGCGATAGGAGGAAAGTGAACAGAGGATCGGATAATGGTGGTAGTGTGGGAAGTAGGTCTTTGTTTTCGATGCCACCAGGTTTTGATTCAAGGAAACAAGAGAGTGAGATTGAGCAGGAGAAAGTTCGTGGCTCAGCAGATTGGGGAGGTGATGGACTCATTGGCTTGTCGGGGATAGGACTGGGTAGCAAACAGAAGAGCCTTGCTGAAATCTTCCAGGTGATTTACTTCAATAAATTTTCCTTTAATGCTCCCTAAGTTTATTTGGGTCTTTGTTTTGTTGCTTTATCTTTAGAAATTTTTAGTTTTATGTGGCTGCTTTTTTTTCCTTTTGTGCCTATTGCGACATTTATTTCAGCATGTTGGTCTTTCACATGTAAAATTTTGTGTACCGTTAGTGCTAAATATGCTTTCAAATTGGAAAGCTCGCTATACAACACGTATTGGAAATGCCTGGAAGAGTTACAGTTGTGTTTTGCTTGCCCTTTTGGTTGAACTGTGACATATGATTAATACCCATTGCAGAAAATTCAGCTTCACAGCTAGTCTCATGGATTGATACAAAATTCTTTTACCTTCCTTTCAGTTAGTACTTCTTTATATTTTTTCTTGTTAAGTTTGTACTTTCTTTTTCTTCATGGCGTGGCAGATAGTTTGCATCTTATGTTCATAATTATGGTTTGTATACTACTGAAACACACCAATTTGTAAGCTGCTTACCAATGAATTATGTGTTTATATGTAAGAATCAAGTTATATGTAAGCAATAGTGTTTGTTAGTCAAGTGTGTAAATTATTTGAATCTTGGTTATCGAATCTAGTTTGAGGGTTATGTTATATTAAACCTGTGAAGTGCATTCATTTTATTGTTTTATGTTTATTTTCTGTCTCCTATCTAGAACTTACAACTGAAATTTATGCTATTGTTATGGCATTTTTTTAAAATTGTATTTCGTATCTACTCTCTTAGGTTCTTGGATAGCTAGTGTTGATGCTTATAAGTTTAGATAGCCATTTCATCAATCTACTTCTACTTTCTACTGATGATGGGAGCTACTATAATGCAACATACTGTCTAAAAAATATGCACTGTTCTTATCTTCATTATTTGTTGTGGTTAATTGGTTACTATGTTGCAATTTTTTTACAAGTTAAACCCCTTTATGCTGGGACCAAAGTGGGAAGAAATAAAAGAGGCTGACAATATGTTACTTCTGAGGACTATTTGGTATAATTAATTTTTTTTATTTTTTTTTTCTCTCTATGCTGAATTAGTATTTAATGTTTATACAGGATGACTTGGGGAGGGCAACGCCTATAACAGGAAACTCTTCTCGTCCGGCTAGCCGTAATGCCTTTGATGAAGGCATTGAGACCATCGGATGTGCTGAATCTGAACTAACTAATTTGAGAGGTGAATTGAAATCTGCAGATACATTAAGACCTGGTGCAAATGTTCAGGTCTCATCTGCTGTCCATACTATTGGTCCACCACCTTCATACACATATGCTGCTGCTCTAGGTGCTTCTTTGTCTAGAAGTACAACGCCTGATCCTCAACTTGTTGCTAGAGCTCCTAGTCCCTGTCCAACGCCTATTGGAGGAGGGAGAGTTGGAGCCTCGGAAAAGAGGGGCTTGACTAGTCCAAACTCGTTTTCTGGTGTCTCATCTGGAGTAAAAGAGTCTGCAGATCTGGTAGCTGCTTTGTCAGGCATGAACTTGTTGACAAATGGTGTAGTCAATGAAGAAAGCCAATTACCACCAGAGATTGAACAGGATGTTGAAAACCACCAAACTTATTTGTTTGGCTTGCAGGGTGGTCAGAATCATATCAAGCAAAATAAATACCTAAAGAAGTCTGAACCCGGACATTTACGCATGCCTCCTGCTCACCAATTAGCGAAAATGTCATACTCTGACCTGGCTAAGAGCAATGGAGGTGGGTCGGACCTGAATAACTCATCCTTGGTAGCCGATAGGCAAGTTGAATTACAAAAATCTGCTGTTTCCACTAGTAACTCGTACTTGAAAGGATCTCCTACGTCCACTCTTAATGGTGGTGGTGGCTTAGCTGCTCGGTATCAGCATGTGGATAGTTTGGCTAACTATGGTGTGGGTGGTTACTCCTTGAATCCATCTTTGGCCTCCGTCATGGCTAGCCAACTTAGCACTGGTAATCTGCAACCAATGTATGAAAATGTTGCTGCCGCATCAGCTATGGCAGTTCCTGGAATGGACACAAGAGTGCTCGGAGGAGGAGGCTTTGCTTCTGGACAAACTCTATCAGCTGCATCTGAATCACTTAATCTCAATAGAGTGGGGAGTCAAATGGCAGGCGGTGCTCTTCAGGCCCCTTTTGTTGATCCAATGTATCTTCAGTACTTGAGGACATCTGAGTATGCAGCGCAACTTGCAGCTCTTAATGATCCCTCAATGGATAGGAACTTCCCAGGCAATTCATACATGAATTTACTTGAACTCCAGAAAGCTTATCTTGGAGTTCTTCTATCACCTCAGAAATCTCAGTATGGTGTTCCATTTGGCACTAAATCTGGTGGTTCTAATCATCTTGGTTATTGCGGAAGTCCTGGATTTGGCCTCGGCATGTCCTATCCTGGAAGTCCTTTGGCAAATCCTGTAATTCCAAACTCCCTAGTTGGGCCTGGTAGTCCTATCAGTTACAATGAGCCAAACTTACGTTTTCCTGGGATGAGGAACTTGGCTGGGGGTGTCATGGGACCCTGGCATTTAGATGCTAGCATGGATGAGAGCTTTGGCTCCTCTTTACTGGAAGAGTTTAAGACCAACAAAACAAAGTGTTTTGAACTTTCCGAAATTGGAGGTTATGTTGTCGAGTTCAGGTATGTAATACTCTTAGGTCTCTGCCGCGCCTTGAATATGCTGCTATCCTAATTTGATTTCTGCTTTTTATATGTCTTGTATGAGCAGTGCGGATCAATATGGTAGCCGATTCATTCAACAAAAACTTGAAACAGCCACAACAGAAGAAAAGAACATGGTTTATCAGGAAATCATGCCCCATGCTCTTGCTTTGATGACTGATGTATTTGGTAATTATGTCATTCAAAAGGTATCCGAGCTTTGCTGAAGATAAATCTTGTTGTCTTTTGTACAATTTGTAAGTATTGCATGATAAAAATTTCTCCGTGTTTACAGTTTTTTGAGCATGGGCTTGCATCTCAGCGAAGAGAATTGGCAAGCAATCTTTTTGGTCATGTAATAACCCTTAGCCTTCAAATGTATGGTTGTCGAGTAATCCAGAAGGTACCATTATTTTGAAACTGTAGTGTCTTTTGATTCCTCTCCCATGTTTTGCAATTTTTTTATACGTGTATCTATATCCTTCTGACCTGCAAACTTTTTCTACTTTAAAGGAAGCTCCATCAAAGAGCTCATTCTAATTGAATGAAGACTGACTGATTATAGAAATGTTTTTACTGGAGGTTTTAACACTAATATACTATGTCTAACTGCTCAGGCCATAGAAGTTATTGATCTTGATCAGAAGATTAAAATGGTCGAGGAGCTTGATGGTCATGTGATGCGCTGTGTACGTGACCAGAATGGAAACCATGTCATTCAGAAGTGTATTGAATGTGTTCCAGAAGAGAATATCCAATTTATTGTCACTACGTTCTTCGACCAAGTTGTTACACTTTCCTCCCATCCTTATGGGTGTCGTGTGATACAGGTTCAGAAATTGGTTATTGCTCAATATTTTTCTTTGGGTACTCCTTTAGAAGAATTCTGATGTTTTATTCTATGTTATTTTGTTTTTATCTGGCAGAGAATACTGGAGCACTGCAAGGACCTGAAAACACAGAGTAAGGTTATGGACGAGATTTTAGGATCTGTTAGCATGTTGGCACAGGATCAGTATGGCAATTATGTTGTTCAGGTTTGTACCCTTTACTGGAACTTCAGTGTGAAATCCTCTTTAATGTTATCATTGTTTTCGGATCCATACAAATTTCACTTACATGTTTTGTGTTATTTACTGTTTTGGAATCTGTGCTATTTTATAACATCAAGAAAATGAATTTATATGCATTGCTCTGTTATAGGCATGATCATTATGGAGTTTTACATTTTATTGAAACCTTGTATCTGCAGGGTTTTGCACCTTTGACCTTAGATCCTTGAATGCTATAAATAATGGATTTTGAAAATGTGTGATTAAATGGTATAACTATCATCTTGTTTCTGTGGACTCCTTTATTGTTTTATACTTCAATTGATTCCTGGTACTTATTTCCCAGCATGTTCTGGAGCATGGAAAGCCTCATGAGCGTTCTATTATAATTGAGGAATTAGCTGGGAAGATAGTTCAAATGAGTCAGCAAAAGTTCGCCTCCAATGTTGTGGAGAAGTGTTTAGCTTTTGGTGGCCCTAATGAACGTCAGTTACTGGTGAACGAGATGCTTGGCTCTACAGATGAAAATGAGCCACTTCAGGTATGTCAATTTTTTGTGATCTCATGCTAATTACAGTAGAATTACCTGGTTATTAATTTGCTAAACACAAAAGATTATTTCACTTTCTTTCCAGAACACCCTTGTAACATAATGAGCTGAAAAATTCAGCTGCTGATTTGCACTGAAAGATTAGAGGATCTAACATCAAATTTTAAGTTTCATTGTGTCTAGCTGGTGGCTAATCTTCCTGGCCAGCTAGAATCTTCATATCTTGTATTCATTCAATCACTAGTATTTTATCTCTGGTTCTAAGACTTGAAACATGTGAGTTGAAAGTAGTATTGCTTCCTATTTAGTTAATCAAATATCTGCTTCATAAGTTGTTAAGAGTTGAAATCATGTCCTGAATTTTTTGTTTTCGTCACCTAGCTACTTAGGAGAGAAGAAAGATTAATCGGTGGTATTATTACAGTCTTCTCCATTTCCAGATATATCAATTTCAGCTTCTCTTTCCTATTGTATATGCTTGTCTTACAGGCAATGATGAAAGATCAGTTTGCAAACTATGTTGTACAAAAAGTTTTGGAGACTTGCGATGACCAACAACGTGAGCTCATCCTTTCACGAATTAAAGTTCATTTGAATGCTTTAAAGAAGTACACCTATGGAAAGCATATTGTTGCACGTGTAGAGAAACTTGTTGCTGCTGGAGGTACTCATTCTTTCCCTTGGAATTTATCATTGTATATGAGATTATGTGTCAATAAGTTGTGTATTAAAAAAAAAAAAAAGAGTTTACTTGATCATCATCATCTTGGTTGGTGACCTAACATATATGTGAAGCACCCTGGATGCAATTAGACTTATTGGTCACTGATGATTGACCTAATAAGAAAGCCTCTTTTGCAAATTGTGAACATGATTCATTTTTTCCATTCTTTATCCTTGCATTTGATAAATTTGGCAGTTTTGCAAGTTTGGTGATACTTGTGTTTTGGTAAACCTGTGGCAATATTATAACGTATTGTTTTTCTTTTGGAAGATATCATGTGAGTATTGTGTTGATGTCTTCCATTTATTGAAGGTGCTCTAACTCATCCATTGATTTGTTTTGCAGAAAGGAGAATTGCTGCTCAGTCTCCAAACCCTGCTTAGGTGGGATAGGAAAGAAAGTTGTCTGTACAGCTAACCGAGGCTAGTGTGAGCTTCCTCTTTTCCTCTTTCTTTCTTCCGTAATTAGAGCACCAACTCTCACCCGTCTTTCTTAAGACCGGCAGGCACGAGTGAATGGAAAATAAAGTTGTTGGTC
>JAXCLQ010000005.1:11708532-11726775 GCA_035584115.1 Cedrela odorata | reverse complement strand
CTCTCTCTCTCTCTCTCTTTCTCTGTTTCACACCCACAGGATCAAACACAAGCGATAGACAAAGAAGTTCATCATTGTTAGTTCCAGTTTCTAAGTTTCTAATTACATGGATGAGAAGTGGAAGTTATCAAAGAAGCATAGTTCCAGTAGCCATGCCTCTACTTCTAAGTCTTCTTTCACCAGGAGTTTTTCAACAAAAAGTACTTCTTCTAAGTCTCCTCTCTTGCAGAAGAGCTCTTCTACTAAATGTCCTCTTCCCCGGAGTTTTTCACACAAGGGTTCTTCCATTTCCCGAAAGTGTAGTAGCTTGGCCAAAGAACAGAAGGCAAGATTTTATATCATGAGGCGCTGCGTTGCCATGCTCGTCTGTTGGCATAAGCATGGCGATTCTTGAAGATAAAAGAGACCAAGAAATGTTTCTACATGGATCGACTGGGAGGGGATGCCGTGCGGTTCCTTCCCTTTTTTTTTTTTTTGCCCCTTCTTTCAGCGAGATGGATATTGGTGTTATTTGATCAGACTGAGTACACTTTTTGCCATCACATCAAGAGGAGATGCTTATCACAAAGCTTTCCTCGATTGTTTTCCTTCTATTCCAGATTCAGATTTAATTACCAATTTGAGGAGAGAGGAACAAGTTTTACACATTGTAAGAAGAGATTATATCACAAAATATATTTCAATCAAATTAGTCTTAAACTAGCAACATTAATTTATAAATGTTGGTTTTGTATTATTATTGTTATTAGCAGTTTTCTAATTTCTTCTTATATATACATTTTCTTTCTTCTGATATCAATCATATTTACCAGATCTCCACACCAGGAACCCTGTTCAAGTTTTGAATTTTTTTTTTCCATTTTTTGAGTAATTTTGATTTTACTCGGCATTCTATGTCGTCATCTCTTTTTAACCATTTCTGTATTCTTCTTTCTGTCCAGATGAAAGAGAGATTCCCTTTCAGTTGTTTGAATATCTATTAAAATAATGGACATTATTAGTGAATGGGTCTGCATTGGGAATGCAAGTCACCTTTCTCTCTTAGAGAAATAAAGAGAAAGAGCTGGGACTTGAGAAATTCAGTAAAAAGTCTAGCAAAACCTTAGTTTGATCGATTCTAAAGTAGGGATCTAGCTTTCTCTCCAGGCATCTGTGTCTCCTCTCAATTATCTCATTAATCTCTCATTTGCCCAAGTCAGCACTGACAAAAAGGCAAACCCAGCACACCATATAAATAATTATATTAAAGCTTTCAAGCTTAATTTGAACGAATATGTTATAGGTTTGAATGGCTCTCCGGCCTGCCGTAGCTAATATTTAAGGTTAGGCATATTTCATTACTTAATTAGTTTAAAGAGTATATTGTTACATTATAATTACTCTTTTTTTTTTTTTAAAGTTCAAAGTTTATCCCATTTTTATTCGATGTAAAAAAGTGTGACAATTAAAAGCCATAGATGGTGAATTCTAGATCATTAAATTGGGGCATCACTATTAGTAATAGCCTATATATACATTTGATTCAAAGGGGTAAAATACAAGAAGCAATACTCCAAAACTGAACATGCCCTATCTATCAATATTCAATAATGCACTGTCCACAGTCTAAGTTTCAACCACCACCAGTTCTAGCTAGCCTTTTGGCCCTACCCAACTCATGCAGCATTTTCAGCAAATTATGTTGCAATTTTGTATGTTATTCTGATTCATATATATAGCTCAGATTGCTTTCAGTAAGGAAATTAATCTAAGTACTTATATGATTCACGATTTAGAATTTATCTTGCCCATCTCCAGTTAATTACATAAACTTTCTAATCCAAAAACAAACCTTCATTTCATTTGTAATTGTTTTCAATTAAAACCCTTTCAAGATCTGAATCTTTTCCAACTTTTAAAATTGTCACGTATTTATTAATAATAGAGTATGATAGAGATTTAAACTTTTTTCATACATTTTTATCTAATTAATTATTAATTAATCAATTTAGTTACTAATTAATTATTGGTATTAAATACTTGGATAGTTTGAATTGGAAGGAGCTGATTTGATCAATTTGGTAAATAATTTAATTTCAGCAAAGTTTGGATAAAGCACCGACACATTAATTGGATAATAAGCTCTGCCTCCAATGATTAATAGACAAACACTTTCAGTAATGAGCCAGTTAATTAATTCTAAAACTTATACAGGAAAGTTGGGAGAAGCCAAACCCGAGCTTATTTGTAGGGGAAATACATTTGACAAAGGTGAGACCTTTTTCTCTGGTCAATGCTAACTCTTTGAAGGTTTTCTGTTGATGGCTGTAGAGACGACATAACATGTGGATTGTGGGTCAGCCAATAAAAAGATCGATCAACGGAAGCAATTGGTATTTCAAACAACATACTTTGTTGCGAAACCTATTTTAAAGTGTTATAGGACCGTTTCATAATATAATACGACTTACTTAGACTCTATTAGCTTTATTGGCTACGACACCTTTGGCACTTGAAAGAAATGATTGTTGTTTGTGAATGAGAAAAGCCCTCGAGCTTTAATTGATGAGAAGGGAGGCCATTGATTAGTCAAAAGAAATTAAAAGAAATAATGAAGAGGTATTCTATGAGTTATGAGTTTTGAGCACATTCACGCAGAAATGAACAGAGAGAATATGGAATATTGATTGACGAACATTATTATTATTGTTTCATGATCCAACAAAACCATCGAAATTCTTTGCTAATACAAGGACAAAATATCCTTTTCTACTTTCTGTTTCCATTTCACAGTGAAGGACTGTAGTGGCATCCGAGAACCGCAAACCAAATCATCAAACGATGAGCTCAATGCCCATGTTGGCTCTAGTCGGCTACTCTTTCAATCACAACAAAACCACAATATGTTATTTTAAGAAAAGGATCCAAAAACAAAAGCACGGTTATAATCATTGCACAAAAGGTTAACATTTGGGAAGATCAGATGGCGGAGGAAGCAGTTTCTGATTGGGAAGTTCTCCATCAAGGACTATCCAAGCCATCCTTAAGCCCCAGCTCAAGTGGACATCAAAATGGCAGTGCATAAACCAAACACCTGATCAGGTATAAAAATGTTTCAAATGTTAGTGACTTTTATAGACAATAAATCATCTAGTAAAAGAAAGTATGTGTAGTATAATTTGTGTAAGCTAAGTAATGCTGACCAGGGTTATCTGCCAGAAAACGAATTGCCACCCAACCGCCCGATGGCACGGCAACAGTGTTTCTTTCAACAGGATCAACGAGGTTATATTTTGCTGGGTCTTTTTTAGGATCAAAGTTACCAAAACCTTGACCTACAATGTAGAAATTGTAGCCGTGAAGATGAAGAGGGTGGCTTTCGGCACCCAAAATGCTAGTGTCCTGCATCACCAGCTCGACACTTGTGTTAAATGGTATCACTACAGCTTTAGTTCCATTTGTGACAAATGTGTTATTTGGTGGTGTCCCTGTATAGTTGAAAGGATGAAGAGGCAAGGTAGGGAAATCAGTAGTGTAAATTCCATTAGATTTGGCAAAGAAATATGATTGAAGCAGTGCTGTTGTAGGGAGAGCGAAGGAAATGTTGTTCACAGAAGCTGCAAATTTTGTGCCATTAGGCCCTTGACATGTTTGATTTTGGGGGCACGGGTTGGTTCCTAGTCCTACTGTGAAAAAAAACCTTTTGTTCATTGTTTGAGGAACATTGACTGGGAATTGAGCATTTGCCAAACTACGAAATTTGCTACTAAAATTGGCAACAACATTTGTAGCATTGAAGGGAGGAAGAGACGGATTTAAAATCGTAAGACTTGTAATATTTTTGGAAGAGGAATCTAGTGATGGGTTATCATATTCAAGGATTCCAGCCACAGTTGTATTATCAATTGTACCGATGCCAGTGAAATATGGTCTAGCCAGCATAAAGAAAGTAGCATTTGGGGGATTTGGTTTAGCTTTCAGAAGCACATTGGTGGTCTGTCCTGGGGCCAAAACTAATAAGTCGGTCTCAAAAGGCTTAACATAAGTTGCATCAGCTTCAACAACAGTTAAACTATGGTTTGCAATGCTGAAAAATAGTTCGTCATTGAGTGCAGCATTGATCAAACGCATGAGATATGTCTTTCCTGGCTTCACCTTTAGCTTGTATGTTTCTGAAAATCAGTAAATCACAACTTAATGACAAAATTTTCGTTACTGTAATAGGGCTAACGTGTATAACCAGATCCGCGCTTACCTTCTGTGGAACAATTGTACAATGGCCCTGGAAGCCCATTAAAGGTGTAGGCCTCTGAAACATTTGGGCCAGCTCCGGTCTGTAAAGCCTGGTTGATAACTGCCTCTGGGTCAGCATTGAACCATTCTCCTGTATTTGTCGAACATTACATGGTTAGCCAACTTTGGTCACTTTTTAGTATATATTTTATTAATATATGGTGATTAGTGTGTGCGTATAGTTTACCGAGCATAATTGTGACTTCTTTGTGGGGTTTGGGAAATGGGTAAGAAGCATTGCGCTTGGGGAAAATGATAAGGGGTCCATAGACAGTTGCCCTGAGCCACTGAAAGTGTGCGTGCCACAAAAGAGTTCCTCTTTGGCCAACGATGGTGAAGTTGTACACATAGCTCTGACCAGTTTGAATGGGGCACTGTGTGATATATGATGGCCCGTCTGCCCACCCACTTCGAAGTTGTCGAACTCCATGCCTGCGTGTTCATCATTATTTATCATTCACCAAAACCGTTGATACTAATATTAATATTAGACGATCAAGAAACAAATGGCAAGTACGTTAATGAGAAGAACAGGGGATTCGTACCAATGAATGGAGATATTATTTGGAACACGATTGACCACCTTAACAACTAGACGGTCACCTTCTCTAGCAACTACGCGAGGACCAGGGAACTTCCCGTTGACAGTGACCATGCTCTTCGTGTGGCACAATCGGGTGACATTCTTCAGTCTTATCTGCAAATTCATTATCAGGACAGTTTATGTTTTCAATGCCTGAGGTTGAACAACATATATATTTTTGCTATGATAGTAAAATGCATACGTTGAACGTGTAATGTCTTGTAACCCCTGCATGCTTTGACGTGGCCATGGCAACCTCTGGAAAAGCCCAAAGGCAGCTCGCCACGAAGAGAAGAGCCACAAGAATTGCTGGTGGTGGAGGAATGGAAGTAACCATGCTTGTGGCCTTAGACTTTGGCTAGTTCCTGCCTTTCTGGTTCGTCGCAGTACACTTCCAAGAAAGCTAGAGTGTGTTGTTTATATATAGATACAGAAGAGTATATATGTCAGGTTGATTAGGTATTAGGATGATGATTTTTAAACTAATATCAAGGTTGAAAAGGAAGAGAATTACCTACTGTTGGCCCATGTTCACCATATACATGGAGTGCCATTAAAGATAATTATTAAATTTATCAGTGCTTTACCTCTATTTTGTGCCTATCAAGTATGAACCTTTCACATCCGACAAATTAATTATTTACCAAAAACCCTTTGAAAGAAAATTATTCCACGACAAATTTGTCCCAAAAAGCACTATGAATCACATGTTAAAAACAAGAGTTAATTAGAAATTCGATCCCGGCTTTATAATATTCCAAGGTTATATTGTAAGTAAATATATTTATTTTGCAAAGTAACCTAATTTATTTAAAACTTATGTATGTGAAAAAGAAATTCAATGGTTAGTCTTAGTGATGAGGACAAATAATCAAAGTGTTTAGCTCCTTCCAACATTTCCCTAATGGAACGCAGCCGATGCTTATCATTCTCAAGACACACACTGGGGCATGTACATTGGTTGGTGATAGCATTCCATCTCAACCGAATAAATCTTATTAAGAGTCCTAAAGCTACGGATATATAGAGAATGACATTTGACCCACCTTCCTTTTAAGCAACAAAAAGAATGATAGAGATCATGTTGTTTAGTTATTTCTATTTAGTATTAGGATTAACCTAAATAACTAATAATCATGCAGAAAAACTTAATCATCAAGTTAATTTAGCATATCGAAAGACTCTATGAAGAAAGTTTGAGGATCAAGTTAATTACTTTTCAGTTTATCACCTGTAATGGGGTCTGTAGTTACAACTACTACGATCCTTGTAGAGTAATCCAATATCCACAATTCTTCATTAGAAAACTACAGATATATTAGTGTACCTATGAATCTACGTGTGATTTTGTGCTCTTAATTATGGGCTAATTTATGAGAATCTCTTCTTCCTCAATTGTGTTTTATTTTATTTCTTGGAACTTCAATCATGCGAGTAGTCATGTTAGATAGGTGTAATTATTTGTATTGATTCCTATTATTATTATTATTATTATTATTCAAGATTATGTATGTATGTTGTTCTCTCATTTAAGCTTTCAATATTGTGTCATTGCGGCATGATTGTTTGTGCTAATTATTAAGTTGGTATTTTTTTGGTTGGTTAATTTGTTTCCACAGCTACATTTTTGCAACCACTCCAACAATTCATAAAACTAAATAGAAAAAACTAGAAAAAGATTTAGAAATTTCATTAATCCCAAATCATAACTGCTGTAACTCCCACTCCACCAAGCACGGCAAGAAACTAGAAGAAAGGAGTATCGAAGTGGGCTTGTGGCTTGAAGCCTTTGGCGATGAGATGGTTGATGGCAACATAGATGAAAACCCACAAGCAATTACCATTGAGATTGCGTATATCCAATCAGCAACGTGTCCTTGAGTTGTGGCATCGATTGCGATGCCTATTCGCACACCAACGTGGCTAGAAATAGCAAAGGCAAATGAATAAGCTGCTGTTAACGAAATTGCCCATAGATTTCTCCTTGCCTCTGCCTTAGTAGCTGCGAATTTACAAAACCAACTTATATGAGCAAAGAACATTGAGTGACAATTAAAGTTACTTTATTTGCACATATACGTATATATCTATGTATCTGCAACTCCAACGGCGATACCCTAAAAAAATTGAGTGAAAACAAAGAGCAAGAATGAGAAGAATGGTGTCACCAATGGACGATGTCTTCAAGAAAACTGGGTTGACATCGGTTCCCTCTTCTTTATTATTGGCATTTCTTCCTTATTCTTCCACTTCCACTCTAGCTTCTTTTTCACCACTTCTGGTAACAAGATTATGCAATCACCAAACATGGTTAGAAGATAACCAGTTGATGCTAGCATGAATGCCAAAGGTAACTTTTGGTTGTCAGGTCGCCAAATGTTTCATTGGCATCGCTCAAGAAATGCATCATAAGAAGTCCCCAGTAAAACCCCGCCGGCAAATTGTGTTCCCAAGAGAAGGAAACTCAAGTTCCATCGATAAAAGTAAGGGGAGATGCCACCAGCAAAAGTGCTTACTAGCATGATGATCAAACACCATATTTTCACCAAGATTAAACTCTCTGCATGCAAATCTGCGTGGTCATCACCGCCATCGTGGTCGTGGTGGTCACCGTGACCTTTGATTATGGAAAAGTGTAAAAATAGGAGAGAAACAAACAGAGTGGTGGACTTGAGAGTTTCGAAGGAAGCAATAGAAGCTATGGATGGTTTTGGTCTTCCTCTTTTCTTGTACTTATTTCTTTCTTCTGGTTTGGACTTTGGATTAGTTATGTTCGTTGATTAAAAATTTAAAAAGGGAATGATTTGTCTTTATATAGCAGTACAGTTTTGACTTTCGGAGGTTGTAGTGCACAACAGGTAAATCTAAGGTGGCAATAGCTATGGCATAGTACAAGCAGGCCGAGAATAGAAGCTTGGCAGATGCCAATCGGTAAATACTCTAATAGAATTTTGTAAGGCACACAAGTTTCAGTGCTTTACCAAAAAAAAGGAGACTTGTAAATCAAAATTCATGAGAATGATGATCATGGCAGTGACAATTGATGAAGATGCAAATGACCTGGAAAGGGAGAATCTCAGCTGATGTGGCTAGTGCAAGTGACCTGGAAGTTAACTCGGCAGCAAAGACATCTTAGCCAGAAATGACGATAAAGAAATATACCAGAGGAACGTACGAATATGCCAGCTGCTGTAGTGATCATTCTCATTCTCACTGCACTCTCTTTACTTGTAACGGAATCTGATTCTAAGGCTCAAAATTGTATAGGTTTCATATAGGAGTAGGGTGTTTATTTGTTTTAGTTTCTTGTTCTCCAATTCAGCCTCCGTATATATTTGAAAACACTATTGTAATGATTTCAAGATGAAATACAATTAAAACAAGACATTTCCAAAATTCATCTTCTTCAACTAGGCATAAGAGCTAGCTATTAAGCATAGCAAGCAGCCATGACAGTTCACCACAAAGCAAGATAATCACCCCAAACACACAAACAAATGCTGTATTCACTTTTAAAACACCTATAAAACTGACCAACACAAACTATCTGCTGTGAAAATCATAGGTCTTATCAAACATTCGAGCAAATGGCTTGAAGAGTTTCATTGATGGAAGCAGAAGCATTTCTAGACGTATGAATGTTATAGTTGATGATCAACAAAATGTCATAACCATAAGACCAGATGCTAATGAGGTGGCTACTATCCTCAATGACTGAGAGTGTTCTTGCTTCCACCACTCAATGTGATTCTTCAAGAAAGGTATGGACAGCCCTACATAAACTTTTCTCAGCTCAAACTACTGCCAGAGCCATGCAGATCAGGTCATAGATTCAAAACACTAGAAAGGAGTTTTTATCCATAAACGATTATTATCACAAAATGAAAAGTTTAGTTGATAGTCTGAGAGCTTCAAGGACTAAGGTAATTGAGGATGAACTGATTCTATACCTGATGGAAGGACTGGGATCAGAATATGACCCAGTAGTTGTCAACATCACTTCAAGAGTAGAAAAGCTAAGCTTGCAAGATGTATATGCGATGTTTCTTAACTTTGAAAATATGTTTGAAAAGAACCTTACACTCAGTAACATAAATCTGCAGTCTAATCCTTCAGCTAATTTTGCACAAGCTAGAGGTTATCAAAGAAGAAATTTGAATGCCAATAGCAAACCTAGTACATAGAATACCTTAAACATCAACTACAATTCGTTTGGAGGGAATCAAGCAATGCAAGGCAGAGGCAAAGGAAGACCTGGAAACAAAACCAACAAGCTAACATGTCAGATTTGTAACAAGATTGGACACGTTGCCTCCAACTACTGCCACAGGTTCAATCGGGACCACACCCCTCAACAAGAAACAAAGCTTGAACAGAAAGGTGAATATGTGGCCAGCTTAGAAAATCATGCTGATCTTTCATGGTTTCTTGACAATAGCGCCACAAATCACATTACCAATAACATCACCAACATGAATCAAGATGAGGAATATATTGGACCTAAGCAGCTAGGTATAAGTAATGGTGAAAAACTCAACATTTTACATATTGAGCATGCAACACTTCACTCAGATATGCCGATTCATTTGAAAAACATACTGCACATTCCTAAAATAACCAAGAACTTAATCAGCATTTCAAAGCTAATACAAGATAATAATATCATTGTGTTATTTTATGATGATGTTTGCTTGGTCAAGGATAAAAAGCAGGGGAGAATAATGCTCATAGGAGTGGCTAACAGGGGACTTCACAGATTGCACTGCTCTCTTTTCTTTCAAGCATCAAGAAATAATTTAGAGTTTAGGTCGAGTCAATCTAGTCTTACAAAACTTGAGTCTATGTTATCCTTATTGTTAATAAATACTAGTGCTGAGAACAATGATCTAAGGGCTGAGAATACATTAAACATATGGTATAAAAGATTAGGACACCCACATGTAACAGCCCTTAGACAACCACTCAATGCTTGTAAGTGCCAATTATCAATGAAAAATCTTTACCTGATCTTTGCAATGCCAGTCAGCTAGGTAAACTACATAGATTCAGCTTCAAGAACAATGAAAAAAAGACCACAAAAACATTAGAACTCATCCATTCGAATGTTTGGGGACCAGTACCATTAATCTCAAATCAAGGATACAGATATTACATCATATTCATTGATGACTTTAGCAACTTTACCTGGCTCTTTCCACTCACAAGAAAATTAGAATCTCTTACCACTTTCATCACCTTCAAAACACAAATTAAGAAATATTTTGATAAGCAAATAAAATCATTCCAATGTGACATGGGAGGAGAGTTCAAAACCTTTAAAAAATACCTCAAAATGGAAGGAATTCAATTGAGATACTCTTGTCCCTACACTCACAACCATAATAGCAAAGCTGAGAGAAAACACAGGCATAATGTAGAGACAGGCCTGACTTTGATGGCTCAGGCCTTCATGCCTTTAAGATTCTGGTGGAAATCATTTAGTGCTGCAGCTCACCTAATTAACAGTCTCCACACCAACCTTAGAGAAATTGACACCATTCAAAAAGCTGTATTGAACCAAGCCCAATCTGTCTTTGATTAAAGTTTTCGGGTGTGAATGCTTTCCCTTTCTTAGACCTTACAATAGACACAAAATGGATTTTCACACTTCCAAGTGTGTACTCTTAGGCATAAGTGCTTACCATAAGGGTTATATTTGTCTTCATCATACAGGTAAAATGTATATTTCAAGCACAGTTAAGTTCAATGAGTGTTCTTTTCCTTTTGAAAATGATCCACTCTTTAAAAACTTATAACTAAATGTTACTGAGGATAATCATCCCATATGAGTCAGTTTCTGTTCACATCTTATGCTCCTAAATATTTTTCTCAAATAGAACCAAAAGGTGAAAGCTCTCCTGTCATCACTTTTCCAGTAGACTCATCTCCATTCTTAGGTACTGCCATTCACTCATCGTCTACTTAAAATTTGCATGACATAAACCCTACTGAAGACAAACCAGACCTTGAACAAAACCAAGATCAAACACCAAAACTAGCCCAGTTCCAGAATAAAAACATTCCAACACATCCTATGATAAAAAGAGGAAAAGTATGAATATTTAAGCCCAAAGCCTATTTGACCACCGATAGCATAAGTATCCATTCAGATGCTAAGTAAGCCTTAAAGGATCTAAAGTGGAAATAAGCTATGTAAAAGGAATATAATGCATTGATTAAGAATGAGACCTGGTCATTAGTGCCACACAATCAGGAGTTGAAGTTAGTTGGAAACCAATGGATATTCAAAGTCAAAGAAAATTCAGATGGAAGTATATCAAAGCTGAAAGCCAGATTGGTAGTCAAAGGTTTTCATGAAACCCTTAGAATTGACTTTTATGAAACCTATAGCCCTGTTGTCAAAGCCACTACAATCAGGATAGTACTGAGTTTAGCCACAACCTTTGCTTGGAACCTTAGACAATTAGATGTTAATAATGCATTTCTGAATGCAGAATTGTCTGAGACTATTTACATGAATCAACTAGAAGGAATGGAAGACAAAACCAAGCTTAACCATGTATGCAAACTAAAGAAAGTCCTCTATGGACTTAAGCAAGCTCTCATAGCTTGGTTTAACAAGTTGAGATTAGAACTGATATCTTAGGGGTTCAAAAGTTCAAAATCAAATGTCTTTTTATTCTTTAAAAGACTTTGTGAAGATATTATAATCATATTGGTCTATGTGGACGATATTGTGGTGACTGGTAACAATAACAAGCTTGTTGAAGATCTGATTCTGAAACTCAGCAGCTGCTTCTCACTTAAAGACTTGGACAATTTGCATTACTTTCTAGGGATTGAAGTCAAGAGATCAAATTGTTCACTCTTTGTCTCTCAAACCAAATACATACTTAATCTGCTTAGGAATGTAAACTTGGAGAATTGCAAAGAAATAAACACTCCAATGTGTGCAGGAAAAAAACTCAACATAGATAGTCGTTTACCCTTCACGAATCAAACCTTATATAGAAGTGTCATTAGGTGCCTGCAGTATGCAACATTGACAAGACCTGACATCTCCTTCGTAGTGAACAAGCTGAGCCAATTCATACCAAATCCTATGTAAGCACACTGGCTTGCTTGTAAAAGGATTCTCAGGTACTTAAAGGAAACATCAGATTATGGCTTAGAATTTTAGAAGTCAAGCAATATCGATATAGAAAGTTTTGCTGATACAAATTGGGGATGTGATATGGATGATAGAAAATCAATGAGTGGCTATTATGTGTTCATTGGTAAGAACTTAGTGTCATGAAGCTCAAAGAAACAGGAAGTAGTAGTTAGATCCAGTGTTGAATAAAAAAACAGATCAATGACCTTTGCCTATGCTAAAATGATTTTATCTATAATGAAAGAACTAGAACTCATGCCAGCAAGCACACCAGTGATATGGAGTGACAGCCAAAGTGCTGCAACAATGGCCCTAAACCCTGTCTTCCATGCCAAGACAAAGCACATTGAAATCGATAATCACTTTATCATGGATAAAATGAACTCAGGTGATATAGAAATCGGGTATATACCATCTAAAAATCAAATTATAGACTACTTAACCAAAGCATTGCCCTATAGCAAATTCAATCACTTCAGAGATAAACTCGAAGTTTTCTCTAAAACCTTGAGCTTAAAGTAGAATGATGAAGATACAAATAACCTGGAAAGGAAGAATCTCAGCTGATATAACTTGTGCAAGTGATCTGGAAGTTAACTCAGTAGCAAGAAACATCTTAATCAAAATGACAACAAAGAAATATACCAGGAGAACGTACGAATATGCCAACTGCTTTAGTGATCATTTTCATTCTCACTGCACTCTCTTTACTTGTAACGGAATCTACAGATTTCATACACGTGTAGGATGTTTATTTGTTTAAATTTCTTGTTCTCCAATTCAGCCTCTGTATATATTTGAGAACACTATTGTAATGATTTCAAGATGAAATACAATTAAAACAACACATTTCCAAAATTCATCTTCTTCAACTACAATGGTTAATAACATCACCAATGGAGCTGAAATCAAGCCATTCAAAGTTGAAACAAAATCATTCAATCATATACATTCATACCAGTCATCTTGCTCACCTCTTCCTCTTATTTTATCTGAGGACATTTTGATGCAATCAAAGCTTCAAGGAAACCATTGGATGGGGATTATATGGTGGACCAAATATAGATTTCGTTCTCTCTCATCAAGCCCCACCTAGGATATATAATTACCAAAAATAAAGAGTTTTTATTTACATACAATCTACAGAACATATTATCTTTATTTATTTAAAGTACAATAGTAATATCATATACAGATCTTGTTTACTTAAGTCATCAAACCACGTCCGAGCCATCTGATTCACTTTCCCTGTTTTCCTGCCACCCTGAACCCATCCTGAATTTGCATACGGGACATGTTCCTCTCTGCCTCAGCCATGGGTCGATGCAGTTGGCATGGAACTACAAAAATTGGCAGGTGACAGCAATTACCCAACTATTGCGCTGGTAGTGGCTAATATACCAAGGCAATGACAATTAAAACCCAAATCTAGATAAACATGATAAAATGGAGGTTAAAAGACTGATAAGTACACAAGCATTTGTGTTGCATAGAATCTACCGTGCATGTTTACTGACAGTAATAGGAACTTTGGACAAGTTAATGCACACACACATCAAATACATAATGGAACAGATTTACATATTTGGAAAACTTCATTCAGTAGAGAAATGTAGTATCTCCGAAACTAAAAAAAAAAAAGATTGTTAAATAACAAAAATAATGGTAGATAGAGAATGGACCTGATGCAAACATGGCAGACTCCGAACAAGCTCCCCCCTGTTAACTTGCTCCAAGCAAATAGTGCATGTAAGTTCATCTTCTGAAGCCTTGGTGCACTCATCTGCCTTCCTAGAGTCCTGCTTTGACTGCTTGCAAAGTAAAAAGTGAGATATTAATAACCATTAACAAAAGAGCACGCAAGAGCTTATCAAAGAGCAGCAAAAGTGAAATCTACTAAATGCAATAGCTTCTGCGGGAATTCATATAAAATTTACATAAAATTCTCAAAAAACATTCCCTTCTGTTCATATGCCAAATGTTAAAACTACTAGTCATGTATGTGCATAAAGACCTCAACCATGCCCTTGTCTAAACAGGTCAAATTTTAACAAATCCTTCATATCAGTTCATAGTCCAAACCTGGGCTCAATAATTATGCAATTACACTTTAGGTGATATATAAATACCTCAGCTGGGGCTGAAGAAGATGATGGTTGTTGCATTGAAGAGCCAGTGCTGTTACAGAAACACCATCATGTCAAATAATTGCTACGATCCAGGGAGCTTATAGATGAATTTATACGTTATTTTCTCAGCAGAACCACCAACAGAATGACAATATTGTGTAGACACTAATTAAACCAAATTCAAAAGAAAACATGAAATAATCACTATTCAAAAATATCACCACAACTCACCTCTCAGAGCTAGGAACCTTATACTTGTGAACAGGTAAGGCATTTATCTCTTCCTCACTCATTGAAGGGGATGTATTAGTATTATCAGAGTCCAGTGTTCTTAGAGTATCATAATCTGCAGAAGCATATGCGGAAAGCTAATATTCAAAATACATACACAAAGAAAAACTACCTAAACTAGAATAGCAAACCAAGCTTTGCATTGGATATCTGCAACCCCGTCAAAAGGTCATTACCCAGAGCTGGTCTCACATAAGCAGAGTCCAGAGAGGATTGTTTTTAAAAGATTGTCCTATCCTCCATCATTTTTTCACAAAATGGATGCACCCAACACTTCAAGTGAATCATACCTAATTCATCAAATTCCCTATCAAGAAGTGAAAGCTGAAGCCTCAGCCCTTGTAATCGTCCTCTGGTAGCAAAAGCAATTGATGGTGGCACATGCAATCGCAGTTCAGTATGACCAAGCAAACCACTGGCTGCAGCAGCATGAGCTCTAGCCTGAGCTTGAAGTTGTTGACACGTTGCATACATCCTCAGGCTTGTGGCCATCAAAAAGACACCCACAACTAGCCAGAGCTGCATGCACAGGTACAAGTGATACCTCCTTAATGGCTATGTATTTCAGAAACACTATCATGCCCACATTGAAAGCTCGGAGTACATACCAGAAAGTTTGGTGACATCTGATGAGAGTTCAAAATCATGAACAGCAAAAGTACTGCTCAATAAACAGGAATTTTTTAAATTAGATGCCCTCTGAGGACATGGAAAGTAACAAAATCAAACATACAGAAGGAGAACAATACCTGCGACAAGAAAAGCTAGAGAGTTGATATTAACTGGTCGGGTTGTATGAATACGCTGATAGGAAGAGGATGAACAAATAGCACAATGAGAGATTAGGCCTCCCATTCCATAATCTAATTATATATAAATCTGATTGAGTTATGGTACCAACTACAACCAAACATTAACATACCACTGCAGGTCGTTCAGCAATAAATCGTGGAAATCCACTTTCAATATCTCCTCTTGTCCCTCGGAAAACAAAACTCATGATTGGAAAAATTTTAAAGAGTTTCCCTTATCTTAAAAGGTTCAGACAGTATAGAAGCAAAATTTTGAATTTATCACGCCTTGGGTATGTCGTCAAAAACACAAGTCCTGCAACATTCCAAATGGATATAAATGATGACAGCAAACCAAGTTCCATTGTAGCCAACCCAGATAACCAGAACATCTTGCAAGATTGATTTGAGTTTTTAAGTAATTCAAGGATTACTTCAGTCTAAGAAAGGCAAAAGCAACAAATGGAAACTAGATCAAAATAAACACACACATGATGTGTCTATGAAAAGAACCAGAACAAACCAGGATCGACAAAAAGATTAAGTTCACAGGTTATTAAGTAATATAAAAAATTCTTACAAAAATTACATAAATTAAAAACAACCTTTAAACTCTTCAATCAGTCTTATGGAAATGCAGGAGCTTAACTCTATCATGGATTCACATAAATGGTGACTGCAAAGCTGGTGCTTTATTCTAAACATTGTATAGTTTAAATATGTTCCCACTTTATCGTTGTTTATTAGAAATGTTTAGGATATGTAAGGAGAACAATTCATAAAAGCAGATAACATGATTTGTTTGTTAACTCCTCCCAGTAAACACCAACAGGCACTTGGCACAAAAGACGAAAACCAGAAACGATAATTACATATCAATTATCACCTAAGACAAGCAAATCAACTAAGGTAAAACATAATAATCCAGATTAAGTGGCAACTAGCAACCACAAACTTGTATTTAAGGTAAATTACTGTCCATGGTACATAATGCTTAAATTGGATTATCAAGAAGAGCAATGCGTACTAGCCAATGGGGCTAATACTGAGAATAAATTTCATAATCAATTGTCAGAATGTTCGTAGAAGCAAATAGCACTCCACCAGTGCTCACTGTAGTTTCAAAATCAGGTCTGTGATATGATCAGCCACAACTTGAAGGAAGAATTTCCACCCAAAATGAGATGAATATAGGCATTGGATGAATATCAAACATTAACAGATATTTCTGGGCTCCCAAATAATAAAATTATGTACCAAAATAAGTAAATAAACTAGGAGATGGTAAATCGATATCACAACAACGATGACTCACAGTTGACATCACATAAAAGCAAGGGATATAAAAGCATTATATCTATATGAAACATATTCTAATGGTAACAGCACACGTGCACCTCCACAACAAGTTGGATTAACATGGAAGACAACTATTGCCAAACCCAAATCATAGGTCCTTACTCACAAATTGGAATTAATAAGATAGAAAACAGTTACAAATATTTAATAATCCACATGCATCTCATTATACATATATGTTAAGTGTGCACGAAACTGGTCCCAATCTTAAAGAATGTAAGGCTGCTGCAGGAATTGGAGAAGTAAAACTAAAATTTCCATGCATAAATCTTTTAATACTTTAGGGAAAATAAACAAATAAAAAATACTGAACAACTAATTCTACAAAGTTAACTTATGAATTTCATCAAAGTGGAAGACTAGTCAACCATTTGACAAACTGATAAATCCAGAAAACAAATAGCATTTAACAATAAATCCTCCATCTTAAGGCTACCAAGCAACATGATTTCCTTTCAAACAATTGTTTCAAAGCACCTGTGATATGAATTAGTCATGGCCTTAGAACTTAAAAGTAATATTTCAGACAGCCGCCTCGTGAATTATCCCTCTGAGCCCACAGTTTCTGTAATTAAATATAAACCGACCAACAAACAAGTATCAAATACACATACTATACACGGGCTAGTCATAAAAAAACGCAATATCTACACCAGGATCACCAACACGGTCTAATTGAAACATTCAATCATCATAATGTAACCAAATTTACGTATTTTAAATATTTTCCCTGCTCTACGAACTTGGATTACATAATTAAAAGAGTTGATTACTTGATACTTGAGTCACACTGGACAAAAATTAAGGCCTTGCTACAAACTGAAAACTTACACTCACGCATGCAGAAACAAGTGCGACGAACACGAAATGGATCAAAACGGCATAATTTGATCTCGTTTAACCAGAAACAATGAGGAACAATAGAGAGAACGAGAGCACTTACAATTGTGATAGTGAAGGGAAGGTAGATAGTGAGATTCGATCAATCCAGGTAGATCTGTTGAAATAGCGCACTCTGTGAATTTCTTGTCCAAAATGCTGGTAGTTGCTGGAAGTTGGGAATGAATTTTTGAAGACGATTCTAGAGACTGCCACGTCAACTTGCTTTAAATGGAAGCGCTGCCACGAATCATGAGTGTGTTCAAGACTTCATGTCAGCCGTTGGATCTGCCCCCTTCACTGTTAGATCTGTGGAGAAGGAAAGGAATGCAATGTCATCATGTCCGCCTAAATTTACAATTTTAATCTCTTTAAATCACAACTCTTTTTTTTTTTTTTTTTGGAGATTATGTCAATTTGTAGGCATTTATAGCTGATTCATTATACGACTTCGTTTTGAAAATTCATGCATTTGTCGACAATTGATCAGCTAAATTGTCGGATTTTGCCGTAACGAGTTCCGAGGTGTTTTCTACTAAGTGCGTGCATGGGCATGGCCTGGCCTGGCCTGGCCGTCTGGGTTTGATCGGTGCAAAGGACAAAGTAGCTTGTGCTTCGGTGCCGTAATATCTTGTAACGCTTCCCTGATTTTCTTCATCGCTTCAGCTAACCTTTGAGTTTGAATACGTCAGACTAATATTCTAGTGCAAAACCCAGCTGTGCAGCCCCATATTAAATTTTTGGAACCGCCCGCGGCCCGCCATTCCAATGCTACTAGGATTAATT
>JAXCLQ010000005.1:11692318-11708432 GCA_035584115.1 Cedrela odorata | reverse complement strand
AAATTTTTTTGGTTAAGACAATTTTCAAATCCTAAGATTATTTTTCTTATTTTTATTCTCATTCAAGTATATATTTTTTAAGGCCAAAAATTAGGTTTATATAAATTTTATATTTTGAATTTTCAAATCTTAATTTAAATTGAAAAGTTGCTAACTGAATTTTTAATCTTATTAGTAATCTATTTGTAAAATAAATATTATTTAATTAATATAATTAATTAAATAATATTATATTAATTAAATTAAATAATTATAATTAAATACAAATACTTTATATAATTATAATTTAACCACAATATTTTTTAAATCTATTAAATAAACCTTAAAGATTATAGACTTAACAATGAAGTTCTTAATAATTTATTTATATAATTTAACTTTAATACTTTAATATATTTTAGTGTGTGACCCATTAAATTATTTCTTATATTAGTAATGAATATAGTTATAAACTTTTTAAGTTTAGATAAATTAATTTAATTAATTTATCATAAATTAACTCCTTAATTAAAAAACTAATTTTTATAAATCAAGAGCAATATGTAGCAATGCATCATGACCACAATTGAGAAATAATACTAAATTAGTAAAATTTATTTCTTATACTATTATCGTATAATACAATTTTTTTTGTCTTATATATATTCCACCAAAAATTTTAGTGTATGAAAAATGTATACTCTATTAAATCTTGATTATTAAAATTTTTAACTAAAATTGATAATATATTTGAGTTTCTAAAATTTATTTCAAAACTCGTCACGATCATGAACTTATATTATCATTTTTGGCAAAATGTCACCCCTTAGGATTTTAATTCTATATTATCTAGAGAGCGAATTCCTTATTGATCTCTCACAACCTTCGCGTACCTTTCATATTGTCCAATCATTATCCTATACGCAATATCGTTATGAACAATGAAAATTTTGAAGCGGTCAATTCGATGTACTTATTCTCTAACAAATATCCATATTTTAAATTTAATGAACACCTTCACTAATAACTTATAAGATTAAGTACATTCATTTTTTAATAAAAGAGACATATATATACTGATCTAATATAAATTTATCAATATTTGAGTGTTAATAATTTTACGATCGATAATATTTAAAAATAACAGAATTTTATAAATTAAAATTAATTTAATTATTTTAATTATCATTCTAAGTACTTTATATATAAGTAGTTAATATAAATAAAATTTATAAATAGATTTTTAATTTTATTAATCAAAATAATAATGTAAAATTACGGATTTATTTTGATTAATTTAAGGCATGTAACCAACATTTATTGCAGGTGGTATATATATTTTAGATTCGTTATAGTGAATTTAGCTTCTTGCTTTTCCACCCCAACTTTTGTTCTGGGCCAAATAATTAGCAACGAATAGATGTAAAAGCAAAGTTATATGTCTTATTTGCAATGCAAAGGTTGTGCTTTGGAGCCGACAAGAACAATGCCACGTTTTCCTTAAGGCAGGGGAGAAGGATCAGTCACAAATATGCCAATTTGGTCTTATTTAAAATGGTCACTCGGGACACAATCTTTGACGTATTATTAGTGATAAAATATTTCATGCCAGGGAGGGACAACTGACACGACAGAAATTTGAATGAGCCAAGCCAACCACTACCTGAATGAATTTTGTTGATTCAAGCGTCAGGGAACCAAAGGCATATCAAATATATACAAACGACAGACCAAATTTAAAACATACATACAAACGAGAAATAGCATTATTAACTAGTATGGTATATTTCTATCAATAAGCGTTACAGAATAGATGCCATAAAGGAAAATTTGAGCTCTTGACAAATCACTGAAGACAAACAGAGATGCTAGCAACGATTATTATTATTATTATTATTATTATTTTATCTGAAAAATGAAAAGCTTTAGAAAGTGCCATGGGCTTCTGTTGAGTATTCTTCTACGCCAACCAGCTTTCTAATTTCTTTAATTGCTGTCTTCGGCTCTTACAGCTTTTCCTTTCAGAACCAAGAAAATTAATTTGATACACTAATGCTAAGTTTATATATAACATGAATGCTATACACAGTTTAAAATAAATAACATAAAAATCCTGACAGCAGTCTTCGTCCCCAGAATTTCATTCAAGAACAACACTTCTATGAATGAGACTGAAGATCAATTTCCTAATCAGAATGCGAACTCAAAGAAGAATCATTGTTTCTCCGCCTGAAAAACGATCCCAACCCACGAAAAACCCTTCTAAACCCGCCGCCGCTTTCTCTCTGCAAACTCCTTCCAATCCAAGAAACCCTTCTTTCATCACCGTTCCTTTCAGTAAACACAATCGATAACCCTCTTTCTCCCGCCACCCTCCTACCATTGTATCTTCCCACTGCAAACCCACCTCTTGGCAATCTCCATATAGACAAGCCCATCATTGTTTCTTGTTCACCACTTTGCTCCAAGTTTTCAGTTTCTTGCGGGCTTTCTTCTGCTGGCAACTCGTGCCTGCAAACTGGACACGAGTTTCGCATCTCTAGCCATGGTAAAATACAATCTGTATGGTAAATATGCTTGCATGGCAGCTCTCTAGCCAAAATTCCAAGCTCAAACGGTTCTTTACAAACTGCACAGTGACATTCTGAGCTAGTATGGGTTGATGAAATCTCAATTGTTGGCATTGAATCGATAGCAGCTTTCGATGCTGGCAAATTTTCGGGCCGGGCTAACCCTGACAGATCAATCTGAGCAAGTTGTCGAAGTAATAGATGAAAACCAGAACCCATCAGAAACTCCAATACGCTCTCCGGTATTGGTCTTAGACCCGAATCAGAACCGTCATCGTAGTATAGTTCAAAGCTGCTGTTACTGCTGTCTTCTTCTTCGCTGCTGTGACCTCGTAGGACGATGACTGGATTGAAGAAAGTAGGTAGCAGGATGCGGGAGTTCCGGCGACTTCTTGGTCGGGAATTCAAGGTTGTTCTTTGACCCGAATCTTGACTGTTGTTATTGATCATGGACATGGCTGCTGACGATGAAAATGGACGGCTTGTATCATGATCTAACTGATCCGTAATGACTTCACTTTCGATTTGTTCTATGAATCCGCCGTGGCAGTGCGGGCACGTGATGCCGTCGAACTCTGACAACGAGCGGACGATGCAGAGGCATCTGTAGCACCAGTACGATGCCGCCGGCGATGAAGACATATGTTGATCGAAGACTTTTGAAGACTTTTAAGAGAGACGAGTCCGAGAGATTTGATTTGAAGGAGGAAGTAACGGAAATGGCATTTTATACGAGGAGTAGAGTTAGCATATGAAAGTACGTGGCAATTTCTAATTGCCAAAAACTTTATTTAAGCTGCCGCGTAGACATGTTGACCGGGCGATGGCAAGGTGCTAAACGAGGGAGGCAATCTGTCTTATTGTAGTCTCGTGCCGCGGAGGGTCCCACAGTTCAACACCATGTAAGAAATTTCCAAGTTTAAAATACAAATGGTTTGGTGGGATTTAATTAATGGATTAAACATGATTATAATAAAAGCACATTGTATAATATTGTGAACATGGTATATGAATATCATGTAGTTTTGCTTGTGGAGTTGAGCCATATTCGGACTATTGTCAACATTCATTGCAATGGTATGGTCAAAATTTGAATAAAGATCATGTTGATTCTAAAAATTAATTTAAGGCTAAGCTGGGAGTAAGAGAAGCATATCATCTTGCTAGGTAATGGTAATGGTAATGGTAATGGTAATGGAAATGAAGGCCTGGGTATATTTCTCATTAAAGTCAAGTTCATGTAAGTTGATTGTGCAATTAAATTTAAATTGACGTGATGTGCGACAATAATGGAGTCTTGATTAATAATAAGAGTTGTTTTGTTTATAAAAATGTTGATGTCATTTTCTGCCTACCACCGTCTTCGTGTTCATGTAATGAATGTGTGTGTTGTTGGGTAATATGTCCAACTATTATTGGCCTTGGTTTTGGACCCCCCCCTCCCATCATCAACCTTAACATTTTTTCGAACTTTATCTATTATGAACTCCTTTAATAGCATGTATTCGACTGTATTATTTTAAATAAATAAAATTTAATAATGTTTGGTATTAAGTTGAATTATATGTATATAAAATATTAATTTATATTATATTTAATTTATTGTGTAAACATTGCAATTATTAAAGGCCAGTCCGCTGATCCAAACAAGCCCTATATGCTATGAATTATAATTCGACACAAATTTATTTATTGTGAATATACAAATATCCTATCCGCACACTATCATAACACATTATTGATGTATAATAATATATATATATATATAAACTTTTAATTATAACAATATTCTTCTATTAATTATTATTATTATATAGTCATGGTGTGGTGAGCATGTGAGTAATCAAATCTGCTATAGAGGCATCAAAATTAATATATAAATTTACTTTTGCATGTATAATGTGACATATAAAATCATAGCAAAGTTGAAATGGACCGCCTTACTCTATTTATGTAACATTAACATCAATACAAATCACAATTTAATGTTTAGTTATTCTTGCCAACACCTAACTACTTAAACATTTCAAAATCAACTAATTAATACCATCACAATTCTACTGTCGAAGAGTTGAAATTAATTCCTAGCAATTCAAAAAAGTGAAGTGAGTTACCTAACTACACTATTTTGTCTTAATTGCATTCAACAATTAATTTGGTCAATTTCATTGTGTCTTTTCTTCACAAACCAAGTCCTTTTTAACCTAATTTAAAAGTCCAAGATGTGCAACTACCAAACTTAGTTTCTCTAAATCTTTGACAATACACACACACACACACACACAAAAGTATATTTCAACTAAGGTAAGGTAACTCCAATTGGGTTGCTAAATTGATGGTCATGAACACCTAACGATTAGTGAATTTAATTTCTAACAAATAACATATACAATGTATAGAAGCAAGTTCTTAATTAGCTCTTATAGTTAGTTATTACCAAATATTAGTTCCACAATGTTCATGATCATGATCATGACGAAATCTAATTTCTTAGAAAATGTCAAGAATACTAAATCAATAATAAGCTTTAGGTTTGACCATTCTTGGACTTCATTGAAATTATAAACTAAATTTAATTAATCTATATAACTTACCTATATTATATAGATTAATTGTTTTTAATTTTTTGCATAATTAAATTGACACGTGTAATTAATTAATTAATTAATTAATTACACGTGTATGTTTATGGAAGGAGTTATATATGTTCACTTACACATTTAAGTGGGTGGAGTTGGTTTGTTTTAACTTAGTTAAATTTGCCTTAAGGTAGCGAATCTAAAGAGATGACGTGTCACTCACAGATTCCTCTTTTGGAACACGAGGAAATCAAACCTTCGTTATCTCTGGGTAAATTAAAATTAAATTAATAATAATTAAAAAAATTAAAATTATTAATTTGATCTAACATCATCGGTCAGTTATCTTTTGGTCAATTAACCCTAATTTTGAGGACATTATTAGTATTTTTATTTATTAATTATAATTACTATATAAATAAAAACTAAATAAACAACAACAATAATAATAATAATAATTGTTTTCTTTTACTATCACTGTATTTAATATTTTCTTCAATTGGAACAAAACCCTAAGGGTTCTTGTAAGAATCAATCGCCGCCGGATTGATCTCTTTGCTGCTCTCTCCTCTTTGTTCTTAACACACTGTTTTCACTGCTTTTCAAGTCTTCTTTTAACGGTTTCTCTAACATGGCGCTGAAATTTGGGTTCCTTAATTTATGATATCAATTCTAGAACGAGACAATCTGTCTTTTAATAATTATTTGTTGCTTGATCGTCTCGTTTTTTTTTTTGGTTTTAGATTGACACCTGAAAGATATTATTGGTTTAGGTGTTAAAGTTATGATTTTTGTATGTTTAAAGATGAGCTTTTAGGGACTGTAAATTTGGGGCTTAGGAGATTACAAATTTCGATTTTAAGAATGTTTTGAGGTTTATGGTTTGATTATAGCACCTGGGTGGACATTATTTTTTTTCGAGTTTGTTTGAAGGGTTATGATCAATTAGGGTTCTTAGAGAATGTTATCTGAATTGGGAAGGAGACCAATGATAGGGATCAACGATGGCTCGTTTGGCGATGATTTGGAGAAGGAAATAGGGTTGTTGCTCCGCGAGCAGAGTAGGCAGGAGGCCGATGATCGCGAGCGTGAGCTGAACTTGTATCGGAGTGGTTCAGCGCCACCAACCGTGGAGGGTTCATTGAGTGCAGTTGGTGGATTATTTGGTGGTGGTGGTGGTGGTTTTGGTGCTAATAACTCGTCCTTTTCGGAGCTTTCTAGGGCTAAAGTTGGAAATAATAATGGTTTTTCATCTGAAGAGGAGGTTAGGTCTGATCCAGCTTATCTTTCGTATTATTATACGAATGTCAATCTAAACCCCAGGCTTCCGCCTCCTTTGCTTTCGAAGGAGGATTGGAGGTTTGCACAGAGACTGAGAGGTGAGAGTTCGGTGTTGGGTGGGTTAGGCGATAGGAGGAAAGTGAACAGAGGAGCTGAAAATGGTGGTAGTGCTGGAGGTAGGTCTTTGTTTTCGATGCCGCCAGGTTTTGATTCAAGGAAACAAGAGAGTGAGATTGACCAGGCGAAAGTTCACGGCTCAGCTGATTGGGGAGGTGATGGACTCATTGGCTTGTCCGGGATAGGACTGGGTAGCAAACAGAAGAGCCTTGCTGAAATCTTCCAGGTGATTTGCTTCAATAAATTTTGCTTTAGTGCTCCTTTAGTTTATTTTTTTGCTTTATCTGTTGATAAATTTGAGTTATCTGTGGCTGCCTATTTTCCTTTGGTGTCTGTTGTGACATTTATTTCAGCCTGTTGGTCTTTGACATTTAAAATTTTGTGTACTGTTAGTGCTAAATCTGTTTTCAAAGTGGAAAGCTTGCTATATGACACCTATCGGGAATGACGGGAACAGTTGCAATTGTGTTTTGCTACCCTTTTGGTTGAACTGCGACAAGAGATTAATAACCCCATAGCTGAAAATTCATTTGTTCAATTGAAAATTCAGCGTCACAACTAATGTCATGGATGGGTACAAAATTGTTTTGCTTTCCTTTCAGTTAGTACTCCTTTCTTTTCTTGTAATGTTTGTACTTTCTTTCTCTTCATGGTAAAACATTAGTTTGCATCTTATGTTCATAATTATGGTTGTATAGTAGTAAAACACACCAATTTGTAAGCTGCATAGCAATGAATTATGTATTTATATATAAGAATCAAGTCATATGGAAGCAATAATGTTTGTTAGTCAAGTGCTTAAATTATTTGAACCTTGAATATCGATTCCAGTTTATATAGTTTGTCCATGATGCCTGGAGTGTTATGTTAGATTAAACTTGTTAAGTGCATTCATTTTATTGTTTTATATTTATTTTTTGTCTCCTATCTAAAGCTTACAACTGGCATTTATGCCATTGTTATGGCTTTCATTATCATATTTCCTATCTACTCTCATAGTTTCGTGGATAGCTAGTGTTGATGCAATTCATATAGCCATATCATCAATCTACTTCTGCTTTCTACTGACAGGAGCTATTATAATACAACATACTGTCTAAAAAATAGGCACTGTTCTCATCTTCATTATTTGTACAGTTAATTGTTTACTATATTGCAATTTTTGTACAAGTTAAATTCCTTTATACTGGGACCAAAATGGGAAGAAATAGAAATGGCTTTGAGCTTTAAAATCCCATAATCGTGGGAAAGGTTGCTGACAATTTTTTACTCCTGAGGACTGTCTGGTCTGAATTAGTTTATTTATTTTATTTATCTCTCTATGCTGAATTAGTGGTTAATGCTTTTCCAGGATGACATGGGGAGGGCATCGCCTGTCAAAGGAAACCCTTCTCGTCCGGCTAGCCGTAATGCCTTTGATGAAGGCATTGAGACCAGCAGATGTGCTGAAGCTGAATTAGCTAATTTGAGGCGTGAATTGAAATCAGCAGATACATTACGACCTGATGCAAATGTTCAAGGCTCATCTGCTGTCCAGACTATTGGTCCACCTTCTTCATACACATATGCTGCTGCTGTAGGTTCTTCTTTGTCTAGAAGTGCAACGCCTGATCCTCAACTTGTTGGTAGAGCTCCTAGTCCGTGTCCAATTCCTATTGGAGGAGGGAGAGTTGGAGCTTTGGAAAAGAGAGGATTGACTAGTCCAAACTCATTTTCTGGTGTCTCGTCTGGAATAAATGAGTCGGCAGATCTTGTAGGTGCTTTGTCAGGCATGAACTTGTCGACAAATGGTGTAATCAATGAAGAAAACCAATTGCCACCAGAGATTGAACAGAATGTTGAAAACCACCAAAATTATTTTTTTGGCATGCAGGGCGTTCAGAATCATATTAACCAAAATAAATACCTAAAGAAGTCTGAACCAGGACATTTATGCCCGCCTCCTGCTCACCAATCTTTGAAACTGTCGTACTCTGATCTGGCTAAGAGCAACGGAGGTGGGTCAGACCTGAATAACTCATTCTTGGTAGTTGATAGGCAAGTTGAATTACAAAAGTCTGCTGTTCCCACTAGTAAATCATACTTGAAAGGATCTCCTACGTCCACTCTTAATGGTGGTGGTGGCTTAGCTGCTCAATATCAGCATGTGGATAGTATGGCAAACTATGGTCTGGGTGGTTACTCCTTGAATCCATCTTTGGCCTCCGTCATGGCTAGCCAACTTAGCACTGGTAATCTGCCACCGTTATATGAAAATGTTGCTGCTGCATCAGCTATGTCAATCCCTGGAATGGACTCAAGAGTGTTCGGAGGAGGCTTTGTTTCTGGACAAAATCTTTCAGCTGCATCTGAATCACATAATCTCAATAGAGTGGGGAGTCAAATGGCAGGTGGTGCTCTTCAGGCCCCCTTTGTTGATCCAACGTATCTTCAGTACTTGAGGACATCTGAGTATGCTGCGCAACTTGCAGCTCTTAATGATCCCTCGATGGATAGGAACTTCCTAGGCAATTCATACATGAATTTGCTTGAACTCCAGAAAGCTTATCTTGGAGTTTTACTATCACCTCAGAAATCTCAGTATGGTGTTCCATTAGGAAGTAAATCTGGCAGTTCTAATCATCATGGTTATTATGGAAGTCCTGGATTTGGCCTCGGCATGTCCTATCCTGGAAGTCCTTTGGCCAATCCTGTAATTCCAAACTCCCCAGTTGGGTCTGGTAGTCCTATCAGACACAATGAGCCAAACTTACGTTTTCCTGGGATGAGGAGCTTGGCTGGGGGTGTCATGGGACCCTGGCATTTAGATGCTAGCATGGATGAGAGCTTTGGCTCCTCTTTACTGGAAGAGTTTAAGAGCAACAAAACAAAGTGTTTTGAACTTTCCGAAATTGCTGGTCATGTTGTCGAGTTCAGGTATGTGATACTCTTAGGTAATCTGCTGTGCCTTGAATATACTGCTATACTAATTTGATTTCTGCCCTTATATATCTTCTATGAGCAGTGCGGATCAGTATGGTAGCCGATTCATTCAACAAAAACTTGAAACAGCCACAACGGAAGAGAAGAACATGGTTTATCAGGAAATCATGCCCCATGCCCTTGCTTTGATGACTGATGTATTTGGTAATTATGTTATTCAAAAGGTATCTGTGCTCGTGCTTTGTTGAAGATAAACCTTGTCGTCTTTTGTACAATTTGTTAAATATTGCATGATAAAAATTTCTCAATGTTTACAGTTTTTTGAGCATGGGCTTGCATCTCAGCGAAGAGAATTGGCAAGCAATCTTTTTGGTCATGTTTTAACCCTTGGCCTTCAAATGTATGGTTGTCGGGTGATCCAGAAGGTACCATTATTTTGAAACTGCAGTGTCTTTTGATTCCTCTCCCATGTTTTGCAATTCTTTATATGTGTATCTTTATCCTTCTGACCTGCAAATGTTTTCTACTCCAAAGGAAGCACCATTAAAGAGCTCATGCTAATTCAATTTAGACTGACTAATAATAGAAGTGTTTTTACTGAAGGTTTTAACACTAATATACTATGTCTAACCGCTCAGGCCATAGAAGTTGTTGATCTTGATCAGAAGATTAAAATGGTTGAGGAGCTTGATGGTCATGTGATGCGTTGTGTACGTGACCAGAATGGAAACCATGTCATTCAGAAGTGTATTGAATGTGTTCCAGAAGAGAGTATTCAATTTATTGTCACAACATTCTTCGACCAAGTTGTTACCCTTTCCACCCATCCTTATGGGTGTCGTGTGATACAGGTTCAGAAATTGTTTGTTGCGCAACCTTTTTCTTTGGGTACTCCTTTAGAAGATTTCTGATGTGTTTATTCTATGTCATTTTGCTTTTATCTGGCAGAGAATACTGGAGCACTGCAAGGACCTGAAAACACAGAATAAGGTTATGGATGAGATTTTGGGATCTGTTAGCATGTTGGCACAGGATCAGTATGGCAATTATGTTGTTCAGGTTTGTAATCTTTGCTGGAACTTCAGTGTGAAATCCTCCTCAATGTTATTGTTGTTCACGAATCTATACAAATTTCAGTTACATGTTTTGTGTTATTTACTGTTTTGGAATTCTGTGCTTTTTATAACATCAAGAAAAGTGATCTATATGCATTGCTTTGTTATAGGCATGGTCATTATGAAGTTTTAAATTTTATTGAACATTTATATCTGTAGGGTTTTGCACTTTTGACCTTAGATCCATGAATGCTATTATATTGGATTTCAAAAGTGTTTGATTAAATCATAGTGTTTCTGCACTCCTTTATTATTTTATACTTCAGTTGACCCCTGGTACTCATCTCACAGCACATTCTTGAGCATGGAAAGCCTCATGAGCGTTCTATTATAATTGAGGAATTAGCTGGTAAGATAGTTCAAATGAGTCAGCAAAAGTTCGCCTCCAATGTTGTGGAGAAGTGTTTAACTTTTGGTGGCCCTAATGAACGTCAGTTACTGGTGAATGAGATGCTTGGCTCAACAGAGGAAAATGAACCTCTTCAGGTATGTCAAATTCATGTGATCTTATTCTAATACAGTAGAATTACCTGGCTAGTAGTTTGCTAAAAACAAAAGATTATTTCACATTCTTTTCAAAATCCTCATAGCATAATGAGCTGAAAAATTCAGTTGTTGATTTGCACTGAAAGATTAGAGGAAGCGAACACCAAATTTTAAGCTTCATTGTGTCTAGCTGGTGCCCAGCTAGAATCTTCATTTCTTGTATTCAATCAAGGTTTTTTTTTTCCCTTTAATCTCTGCTTCTAAGATTTTAAACATATTATTTGACAGTAGTATTGCTTCCAATTTAGTTGATCAAATATCTGCTTCTTTAGTAGTTGGCTTTTGAGAACTCTTGAGATGAAATCATGTCCTGCGTTTTTTGTTTTCTTCACCTAGCCACATAGGAGAGAAGAAAGATTAATTGGTGGTATTATTACACTCTTCTCTATTTCCCGATTTATTAATTTCCACCTCTCTTTTCTATTGTATATGTGTCTTACAGGCAATGATGAAAGATCAGTTTGCAAACTATGTTGTACAAAAAGTTTTGGAGACTTGCGATGACCAACAACGTGAGCTCATCCTTTCACGAATTAAAGTTCATTTGAATGCTTTAAAGAAGTACACCTATGGAAAGCATATTGTTGCACGTGTAGAGAAACTTGTTGCTGCTGGGGGTACTCTTCTTTCCCTTGGAATTTATCATTGCATTTGAGATTATATGTGTAAATAAGTTTTTGTATATTTGGAAAAAAAAGTTTACTTAATCATTATCATGTCGGCTTGTGACCGAACATATGTGAAGCACCCTGGATGCAATTAGACCTATAACCGGAAAGCCTTTTTGGCAAATTTTTTGTGTGATTCATTTTTCCCATTTTCTTTATCCTTGCATTTGATTCTTCTTTAGCTTGGGAAATAAAATCAGCATTTTTGTCAGTTGGTTATATACATGTAATTTGGTAAACCCTTATTGTAACGGATTGGTTTTCTTTTGGAAGATATCATGTCGAGTATTTTGTGGATTCCTTCCATTAATATAAGGTGCTCTAACTCACCCATTGGCTTATTTGCAGAAAGGAGAATTGCTGCTCAGTCTCCAAACCCTGCGTAGGTGGGATAGGAAAGAAAGTTGTCTGTACAGCTAACTGAGGCTAGTGTGAGCTTCCTCTTTCCCTCTTTCTTTCTTCTTGTACTTAAGAGCAATGACTCATACCCATCTTTTTTTTAAGATGGGTACGAGTGAATCGAAAATAAAGTTGTTGGTTGTACTTGAAAATGTACATTCTGTAGTTTTATGGGTTTATACATAGAGTCGAGCAAAGCTGAGAGGTTGAGACGCTCCCTGCAAGAGGAGATATAAATATGACGACTATACAAGTTTTCAAGGGTGTAAAAAAATTGATTAAATATGTTGAGGTAGTTTATATATCATAAGTTAACGTGACTACAAAAGTCATTGCCATGTGGAGGGCTGTTGATTTGTTAGGCGAGGCCAGTGGCTTTTCCTTTTTATTTGTATGCTTAAATGACTTTTTTTTTTCCTTTTTCCTTGAAAAGAACAATTTTCTTTGAAGGTCAAGTAGTTTCAATTTCTTGTGGTTGTCATGATGATGATATGATGCTGTGATTCATTTCAGTCGTTTGATTATGTTGATCACATTCATTTCGATCGTTTTTTTTTTGACATGAAAAAAATAGCAGGGAACCCGGCAAAATTAAAAGATGAAAATCGGCTGTACTTTCAACTTCAAACATGCTTTTGTGAAGCAGAAACACTTCCATTTCAGCTACCATGGTTGTTTTCTGTTAACCTCTAACTCCAACAAACCTTTGAAAAATCTGTAATTCCTAATTCTGGCTACAACTTGCACAACAAAACATTCATTGAGCCTAATGCATGCTTCAACCTGAATGTTGCATCGTTGATTTTTGTAATCTTAGATACTTTAGATAGCTCCGTGGTTTCATATATCAAAGAACAGAATACTTGCACGAGAATATCAATTGCTATCGGGGTTTTAACGGATTTCTTTTAAAAACCAGAAGGCATGAGCTGGAGGCCGCGTGAATGATCGCTTACTATCACAGAACATGTCAAAGTATTTGAGAAAAGAGACTCCTTTTCTTTCGGACATTCTGATAACTCCCCGGTTTAGCATATTATTTAAGAGCGCATAAGAACACTTTTGAACTAGAGATGGTGAACGTACTTAAAAACTACAACGTATTGATTGAGATTCATTTCTCTTCCTAGTAAACAGCAACATCACATTTGAATGCATTGAGCAAGAGCAACAATGATAATGAGTAGCTTACGTAGCAAATCTTCCCACCCTTCTTCACAAAAATTCAATCGTCATCCTCAAAAGTCATCACCCTTCGTCCCAAATCCTTTGCCCAGTTTTGTGTCACAGGCTTGACACAGCAAAATTGTTCGTTCGACGCCTACGAACGAACGAGGTTATTCTAGGAATAGTCTTTATAAACTCGTATATTAATTAATTTCGATATGTCTCGGTTTCGTCAAGAGGACGACTTCAGCCCTCAATCAATTTTTGTGTCGAATAGTCAAATCACCTTCACGTTGACGTTAAAACACACAGTGACCAGAGCTGCACACCACATTTACGCTTCATATAATATGCTTGAATATTGTGAGTAACACCTGGCTCTAGCCTCTTCACCTTTTTCCCACCCTTCGTCTTAGCTGCCTCTTCTTTCTCAAACTTCTCTCTTACCCTTCTCTGTAAGAAATCTGTCACTCCTATGTAAATTACCTGCGGACCACAACAAACAGACAACCCCAATTTAGCACCAGCCCAATCTAACACACATCTCAAAATCACCCTTTATTGCAATCAGCAAATAGATATATATGACATTTAGCAATTTATGAAATAAATATAGCAACAACTCACATCCCAAAATTACAATTTTATAGCGTTATTGCGTGAATACCGTATAATTCAACAGTGATCTTATCCCAATAGTGAGAATAGATAGAGCAAGGAAGAAGAGAACTGTTACGATGACAGATGAACCAGCACCACCAGTGGAAGTGACCATCTCCTGAGCGTTCTCAAGGGGAGTGGATTCTGAAGGCAATACTTCTCCAGAAGTAGAATTGTTTCTCCAAATTTTCCTGATGAGAGTGGACTGCTCGATAAGTAGATAGTTGAAGTGAATGGTAGAAATAAATTGTGGGTTTTACAAAATTGGCAAGGTTTTGGTTTGAAACGGGAGAGGATTGCAGGTGGTAGAGATAGAGATGTAGATGAAGAAGAAACGTTGATTCATCTGCTGCCTGCCACCACTTGTATTCGCTCTCTCTCTCTCTCTCTCTCTCTCTCTCTCTCTCTCTCTCCCGGTGGCACTTTTCAAGCGGATAGGTGTCGGGGAGAATCTCTAGAGTAATCTAAAATCTCAGTACTTCTGTCATCGATTAATGTTGAAACTGAGCTGATGGGAAAGCTGGCCTTTGTCTTATGCCAGAGAGCAAAGATTGGGCTGGCTTTTCCAAGCTTACAGCGCAAATCGGATCTTACCCTGACAAGCTGGGCTTCCTTTTGTCATTCTGGCTCCAAACTTCAAAGCCATTTTAAACCCCAATTCAAATTACCCATGTTGATTTAGGGTTCCAAATTATTGAAAATAATTGGTGAATTAAAATTTAAAAATATTACTTAAAAAAATAATGTTATCAGCATTTTCGAATTAGATTATTTACAATACCAACTCATAGCCGTATAATCTATTGTTAATTTGTAGACTATTCAATTTTTAAAATATGTATCAGAGTTATCTGGACGGTTGATTCTACATCAGAGTTTTGACTTAGAAATTAACAATCACCGTCCGATGAGTCAAAATCTGCACATTGATTGGTACAGCTTGTAACCGTAGGAACCGTCGAAAACTCTTATCAATAAATAATATAAAGCAGCACGAACACAACAAAAAGTGGATAAGGCATAAGGGTACTTTGGTTATTTTAAAATGACAAAAGGGAACTCTTTTATATTCAGTTTAATCCACGTGAGCTTTCTTAATGCATTGTCTGAAAGCGAAACGGACCCGTACCCCCTTTTTTGTCGTATTAATTTTGTTCTCCATTTGTCTTTGGATTCTCCACCGTGTGATTTCATACTCGGTAACTGTACCATCCAACGGTTCACACAACATCTTTACCCCTCTAGCTGTCAACCAACATTCTCTTTTCTTATTGGTCCATCCCATTCCCAGCACAAAAGAATATTGAATATCAAAAAAGCCCAACGAGGTCGGTCGGTGTTAGAAAAATTATACTTAGCAATTTACCAGAATACACCATAACAGATATTGATATACGTTGAGAATAAAAGGGTACGTTTGTAAACTCATTAGAAACCTCACACTCTCAGTGCTATCAATGATTACTTAGGTGTCGTAATATCATTGGATGAAGGGTATAATATACACAGGTGGCGATCGGGTACAGCGAGTACGAGCTATAGAAAGAGTGATATTGATCTCAAGACTCAAGAGAGGAGATATTTAGAGGATCAAAAATATCTTGCGAAGCCGTCCACGTTGGCACCTGGTAGAAGTTCGATCTGGAATCGGATGTTGCACTTTTTCTCGGCTTTTCCCTTTCTCCACACCAGCTAGAAAATTTAACTGTTCATTTTCCCTTTCCTTTCTCTCATCCCAAACACTTCCTTAAGTATCTCAGATCCGAATTTCAACGTAATATAACTTAAAAAATATTGTAATTTTGTGCAACAAAATGGGCGAAGAGGTTAGGATGACAGACTATGATCCTAATGACAACGGAGAGAATAACGGCGACGAAGAGAGAATTCTGGAGTGGGAGATGGGGTTACCTAACGGAGAAGATCTAACGCCCTTATCACAGTCGTTAATTCCTCCGGATCTCGCCTCAGCTTTCAGCATCTCTCCGGTACCATACCGTACGCTCCTCGACGTGAACCGCGCGTCGCAGAGTACGCTCACGTCGATACGTGGCAGCCACTCGCACGCTCTCTCGTCGACGAACAACAACATCAAATCCTTAACCGAAACG
>JAXCLQ010000005.1:11674933-11692218 GCA_035584115.1 Cedrela odorata | reverse complement strand
CCGGCAGGCACGAGTGAATGGAAAATAAAGTTGTTGGTCGTACTTGGAAAAGTGTACATTAGGTAGTTTTATGGGTTTATACATAGAGTTGAGCAAAGCTGAGGTTGAGATGCCCCTGCAAGAGGAGATATAAAAATGACGACTATATAGGTTTTCAAGGGTGTAAAAAAATGATTAAAATATGTCGAGGTAGTTTATATATCATAACGTGACTGTACAAAAATCGTTGCCATGTGGAGAGCAGAGCTGCTGATGTTTTAGGTGAGGCCAGAGTTTTTTCCTTTTTTATTTGTATGCTTAAATGACTTTTTCTTCTTTTCCCTTGAAAAGAATAATTTCCTTTTAAGTTCAAGTTGTTTGTTTCAAGTTGGTTCTTGGGGTTGTGATGGTGATGACATGATGCTGTGATTCAATTTCAATCGTTTGATTGCATTACTTTTCTTTGAAAACTGGCGCTATCATATCTCTTCTAGACATATAACGAAAGAAAAAAATAAAAAATAAAAACTCGGCTAAATAAAAAAAGATGAATATCATCTATACTTTGAACTTCAAGTATGCTTCTCGGAAATAGAAACACTTCCATTACGGGTAACCTTGTTTTTCCGTTCACCTCTATGTACCAACAAATCTTGTAAAAATCTGTTAGTTCTAAATGTAGCTTTAACTTGTGTTACTTCTATGCGATTAACCTCTTGCATTCAACCTGAATGTAACACCATTGATTTATATGCGAAAGAAAGCTAAAAACCATGGATTATTATTTATTTTATGTACTTCAGAACGCTCATTAAATTCATACCCAAAAGAAGAGTGTTATCACACGAGAATATAAATTATTTTCTGGGTTTAACAGGTTTCTTTTATATACCAGAATGCCTCGAATGATCCCTTAATGTCACAGAACATATCAAACTTTTGAAAAAAGAGACTCCTCTTCTTTTAGAAATTCTACAAGCGCGCATAATAACACTTTAGGGTTTGTTGATTCCAACCATAACGTGTTAATTGAGATTCATTTCTCTTCCTAGTAAACAGCAACATCACAGCAAGAGCGATACAATTTCAATGGTAACGAGTAACTTGCATAGAAAATCTTCACAAATAATCAATCATTCGTCATCCTCATAGTCATCACTTTTTTGCCCAAATCCTCTTGGCCCAGCCCTGGCTCCCCGCCTCACCTTTTGCCCACCCTTCTTCTTCTTCTTCTTCTTAGCTGCCTCTTCTTTCTCAAACTTTTCTCCTTCCCTCTTCTGCAAGAAATCTGTCACTCCTATGTAAATTACCTGCCAACCACAACAAAAAAACAAACAAACAACCCCAATTTAGTAACAACTCAACCCAATCCATATCTCGAAATTAATATTTGTGGCAATCAGCAAATAACCGGCGTCCCAAAATGACAACTTTACTGCGTTATTGTATAAACACCGGATAATTCCAGAAGTAGCGATCTTACCCCAACAGTGAGAATAGATAGAACAAGGAAGGCAGCGAAGAAGAGAACAGATATGATGGTAGATGAACCATCACCACCAGTGGAAGTGACTATCTCCTGAGAATTCTCAAGGGGAATGGATTCCGAAGGCAATACTTCTCCGGATGTAGCACTGTTTCTCCAAATTTTGTGACCCGGGTTGTAAAAATAAACGGATTTTCCTGATGTGGGTGGAGTGTTCGATAAGTAGATAGGTGAAGTGAATGGTAGAAATAAATTGTGGGTTTTAAGAAAATGGCAAGGTTTTGGCTTGAAACTACCGGAGAGGATTACAGGTGGTGGAGTTAGAGATATAGATGATGAAGAAGCCATGATTCATCCACTGCCCGCCACCACTTGTACTCTCTCTTTCTCTCTACTGCCGTGGCAAAAACCTTCCCCCAGTTGCAACTTCCAAGCGGATAAGTGTAGGAGAAGAATCTCAAATGTAATCTGAAATCTAACTGGTATTGTAATTACTACGTGTCATTCGTTAATGTTGAAACTGATGTCCAACAAGCCTTAGGATGTAACTGGGTAGCTCAACGTCAACGTTTACCCAGTGAACAAAGAATGGGCTCTATGCTTAGGCTTTCCTAAGTTTGCAACAGAGGATTGGATTGACTGCACTATTGTTACATTTGCTGTTTCCAACTTTTATATAATGTAATGTAGCTAAATCTTTCGTTAAAACGATGGGCTTTTTTATTGTCGTTCAGGCTCCAAACTTCAAGTCCATTTTAAGAGCCCAAATCAAATTACCACCCATGTAGAGTTCTTATTAAAGAGGGTCCAATATGACATCAGACCAATATTGTTTCCCAATGAATTTCTTCCGGTTTTGGACAACACCACAACGCAAAGTGGAGTAGGTTGCCTTGCTTTGGTTATTTAAAGAATGAAAAAAGGCAATCTTTTTATATTCAGTTTAATCCACGTGAACTGTCTGAAAAGTACTAATTTCGTTGCTAAACCGTTTGATTTTTATCCAACGGTTCACACATGCAATTCCAACCGCATTGTTTTGCCGTCACAGTTCGTCCACGTTTCCCACCTCCAGCTGTCAACCAGCATCCTCTTTTCTCAATTCTCATTGCTCCATCCCACCACTATCGAATATTGAATATCAAAAAGCCCCAAGGGACAAAGTCGGCGTTAGAAAAATGATACCTAGCAATTTACTAAAATACAACCATAACAGATATTAATATGCAATGAGAATAGAAGGGTACTTTTGTAAACTTAAATAGCGTCTCACAAGCTCAGTTCTATCCAATCAATCAATAGATTACTTAGGTGTCGGAATATCATTGGACTGGAGGGTAAAGTTATACAAAGGTGCCGATCAAGTACAGCCAACTTCGAGCTATAGGAAGAGTGATATTGATATCAATAGAAGAGATATTTAGAGGATCAAAAATATCTGTCTAAGTCGTCCACGTTGGCATCCAGTATAAGTTCGATCTAGAATCTGATGTTGCACTTTTTCTCGTCTTTTCCCTTTCTCCACTCTACCTAGAAAATTGTACTGTTCATTTTCCGTTCACTTTCTCTCTTCCCAAACACCTCTTTAAATATCTCAGATCCGAATTTCAACGTAATATAACTTATAAAATTTGTAATTTTGTCCAACAAAATGGGCGAAGAGGTGAAGATGACAGAATATGAACCTAACGAAAACGGAGAGAATAACGGTGACGAAGAGAGAATTCTTGAGTGGGAGAGGGGGTTACCTAACGGAGAAGATCTAACGCCTTTATCACAGTCGTTAATTCCTCCGGAACTAGCCTTGGCTTTCAGCATACCTCCGGCACCGTACCGTACGCTCCTCGACGTGAACCGCGCGTCGCAGAGTACGCTCTCGTCGATACGTGGCAGCCACTCCCACGCTCTCTCATCGACAAACAACAACAACAACATCAAGTCCTTCACAGAAACGGGGGACCCGATAGTTCTCGAAACGGACGAGGCGGACCTAAACAGGTCGGGTTCCGACTCGAGGAAGTCCCGCAAACCCGACTACACTGAAGAAGCGGATTCGGCGCTCAGGACGGACAATTCAAACGAGGATCCATCGGCGAGGACGCTAAAACGGCCGCGTTTGGTGTGGACCCCGCAGTTACACAAACGCTTCGTTGACGTGGTGGCGCATCTAGGGATAAAAAACGCGGTGCCGAAGACGATCATGCAATTGATGAACGTTGAAGGATTGACTCGCGAAAATGTTGCGAGTCACTTGCAAAAGTATCGGCTGTATTTGAAGAGGATGCAAGGGCTATCAAACGACGACGCATCTTCTTCCGATCATCAATTATTCGCGTCTACGCCGGTGCCTCCGCAGTGTTTGCCTTACGAGAGCGGCGCCGGGAACAGTGAGACCCGTGGCAGTAATGATAACAATTATAATAATGGAAATAACAATAATGGACACGTGGGCGTTCCGATGTACGGGCCTCCGGCGGCAATGATGTCGGTACCGATGTACGGGATGATGAACCAAGGGTTTCACCACGGTCATGCGTTGGACCCGAGTATGTGCAATATGAATATGAACATGGGTATGATGAACAATATGATGCATCAGAGGGATTGGTCTGTGAACAAGCATGGGCACGGTTCCGTTGTGTACCCGCATCATATGGCTCCTTCTAGTGATAAATGATTGGATGATTGGATTTATTGGAATTTTGTTCACGCCTTGAAAAGAGGTGACTAATTTTTTTGTTTTTTATTTTTCATACTTTTAATGAAACTTATGTTGCTGTGTTATCTGATATATATATATATATATATATATATATATATATTAAAGATCTGATTTTGGGTAGCGAGTTTAATAATAGCAACTACTAGGCAAATAGTCTCCGTTAAAGCAGATAAACTTCTGATTGCTGGGAAAAATAGCAGAAATGCTGGCATTAATGATTTTTTAAAAAAATTGATTTATTATTATAATTTGCATATTATGGAATACGTGGATTAAATGCCAAATTCCATTTTAATGGCTAATTTTTTTGTTCTCCTGAGAATTTTTTTATTTGTCGCTGACTGTGCTATAAGCATATAACCTCAATCCCTTGTAGTTTAAAAATAGGACAAACAGCAATTGAATGTAAAAAGTGATGGTGGGAAAGGAAATGCACTTGTGGGGATGAGAGGTGGGTAACTTAAAAGTCTTAGATTGTTTACCATCTAATTGCCTAAGATGGATGATAATTTGCACTTCTTGATGTATAGAGATTGCATCATGTTCTGTTTTAACTTTCTTTCATCTACTCGATTTATCATGCAAGATTCTGCTTTTGTTTTGAATTAAAATGCTAGTATATAGTTTTGTTGTGTTTGCCAAAGTTGTTTTGGTTTTAGTAATTTGTTCGTTATGATTGCATATTCTTACGCGCAGAGCAGATATACTTTTAGTTTTTTGGTCATTATGATTGCATATCCTTATGTTTGTTGCATGCTTTTGAAGTGATTTTGCTTCTCTGTTCTTCATGAACTTTCTAATAATGAATTTGCAGGGTTAGAGTTTTCCCTTTATAAGAAGACGATAACACACAGTTCCAAGGTTATCCATGCTTGCTCTCAGTTGGTTGCATACTTGTTTTTCTGACTTGATATACTTGGCTGTATTCTGCAGAAGAATTATTTGTTTATTTATTCTTTTTGACCTTTCAGATTAAGATGCTAGAGCAACTTGGTTTGAACTCAACTTTTGGAAGTGGCCGTGTTCTGGGTATTAAGTTCTCTTGAAATATATGGAGACACTGCTAGTGTGTGTTCATATCATGACGTGGAATAATAGTGTGTGAATCAGCAAAGCTTGCAATCTTCTCGGTCTCAATAGGTATCTTCTTCACTTTAGCTGAGGGCAGCACAGGGTTCCTAGCCTACCACTTGAGGTCTACCTAGAGGAAAACGAGTTATAAAGTACATTCTTAACTTGTTCTTTATTGATAAATATTATTAACATGTGTATTTTTGAACACGTAAACCTCTCTTTTTTGGCAACAAACCTGAGTTCATAAAACGATGAAAAAAACTAAGCAAATTTTATAGGGTAGTCCCACCTTGCTGGGCCTTGAATGCCTTGATCACCTTTTCATCTCCTTGTCTCTTTGAGATTTCTCCATTTTTTCTCCAATGCTCTTGAAAGATAGTCGATTATTTATTTATTTAACGCCTCTTCAACAATTTAAGGCTTCTGAATGCTAATATAATTTATTTTGTATCTGCTATGGTATGTATTACCTTGATTTCAAAAACATCTGTTCTCATGGGAGATACAAATAATTATTTCAGTGACGGAACTTGTCACTTTATGTCAACTACTGTTTTTTCTGTCTGTCTGCCCCGCCTGTAGTACACTGCAGACACAAGTCAGTCGCCTTACAGAGTGATTGTAAGAACTTTAGAGCAGAAGAATTTTTCGTTAGTTGTTGCTTTGGTTTTCAGTTTGGCTTTCTGAATTGTTATGTTTACAGCGGATGATAAGGGGAAGCACAAATACATATGTAGTTGAGGCTGCAAACTTATGGCTTGACTCATTGATGAATATAATCTATGACAAAATCCATTGTGTATCCGTATTAAGTTCCTCAAATTAATACCAATTTGTTTGTTTTTCTGGTGAGGTTGAAAGGTATCTCCCTTCTCTGTTTTACAATTGTTTTACATATATGGGCAGCAAGCATCCATTTTGGGTTTAATTCATGGCAGCAAATTACAGTGGGTTAAGATTTATTGAGAGAGAATAGCAGGAAGAATAATATTTGGTTTGAGTGGAAGGATTAGTACCACTTATAAGAACATTTGCATCATTTCACCTCTTACCATATGCTACATGGTGTTGCTAACAACTTGAATTTTCTTTTCTTCCTTCAGACAGTTCTACGCAACATGAGGGATGCTCATTGAAAACTTTGTTTGCCCAAGAAAGAAAAGCCAGAATCATACTGAGATCTAACCTTTTCTGAGTCTTGATGTTAGCCTAAAATAATAAAGAAACTATATAGCTTTATATATACGGCTGCAAATGGTATGGAGCAATCAATGTGAAGGGATGGATAAAGTGAATTAAAAGAAACAGTTCTTTGGTTAAGGATAAAAGCAGGAGCACTTCCTGCCAAGACAGACTATCTTAATAATGTTAGTAATGGTGTCGGAAAGAATGGCTTTTCGATGGTTGAACGGTTGCTCAATTGGGTTCTTTAACTGGGATTTTTTAAGGAACTTGGAGAATGGCTCAATTAGCAAGTTTTGAAGAATATGGATGAGAGTTCAATAATGTTACCTGAAGTGCTTTTGTCCCCATTGTGATTGTATGGTTGGGGAAGTTGCCCTAAATGTGCTCCATCTTCCTTTACTTGAATATGCCAATACCTATGGTACCAGAGTGGTAAACTGGTTTCGAGGTTTATTTTTCCGAGAAAAACCAGTATTTTATGATATGGACGAATCACGAATGAGGCAAAATATACAGCGAAGATAGATACATAGAGTCATGCGAACAATTAGGTCCTTGCATACGACAAATGATGGACTATATCAACATTTAGCATTTATGCTTCTGCAGTTTTTAAGTGCAAACTAGGGAAACGGAAAGAAAACCATAAGTTAGGAAATGCACCAGCCAAGCTCATAATGAAAACCGGCCTTCTCTGTGACCTTGGTGGTCAGCAGAACACATGGCTGCCAGGAGTTACACGGTCAGTGAAAGATCACAATGACTTTTTCCCCTTTACGAGTACTTTGGGCTATCCTTGTTGAAGTAAAAAAGCTTTCAAATCTTGTAGTTGTAGATGCATCTTCAGATGTCTTTTTAGCACATCTTAGCCTTATAGAGTGTTCAAATCTTTCCACCAAGCAACTTCTTCATAACTTCAATTTGCCGAGACAGGAAATTCTTGTGATCGACTGAACATGTTGAAACTTGTCAGCAACATCAAACCCTTCTATATAAATTGTGGTTTGTCCAACTAGTTCAAAAACAGTGTAAAGTGTCTGTTACAACTTTGAGATTCTGTCATGAGAGCTCACACAAAGACCGAGCTAAGCCAAGGCGAGTAGTTTCAGAGGCACTTGAGACATCAGAAGCGGAAGCAAGCAAAAGGCATGTTGATCACCCAGTAATTCATTCTGCTCCGGATAAACGGCTGTACAAAAGTTCTTTGCATCTCAGGCAGCCTCTATCCAACTGCACCCTGGAAAAATTTTCAATTTTCTTTTCTTCATCTTTTTCAACCTTGTAACCTTGCTCCAACTGCCAGCATTGGCGTATAAATCTGTTAACAACAAATTATTAGCTGCACTCCCAGGCTCTATCTCTGACAAATACTTAGCAGCTATTTCAGCAAGATCTATATTCCCATGATTCTTACAAGCCCCTAATAACGCTCCCCATACAAATAAATCGGGCTCAGTAGGCATTGTTTTGATCAAATCATATGCCTCAGGAAGTCTTCCTGCTCGACCAAGAAGATCCACCATGCATGCATAATGCTCTGACCTTGGTGTAATTTTGTATTTTTCTTGCATCATATGGAATAGCCTTTGTCCTAGTTCAACCAATCCAGCATGACAACAAGAAGTGAGAACCGCTGTGAAAGTCAGGTGATCAAGCTTCCTTCCCTCCTCCATCTTATAGAAGAGCTCAATCGCTTCGTTGCAATACCCATGGTTTGCATATCCAAAAATCATTGAGTTCCAAGTAACCGTGTTCCTTTCAGGCATCTTACTAAACAAGGTTCTGGCTTCTGATATAAAGCCACACTTTGCATACATGTCAACAAGCGCACTCCTCACGTACAAATCACCTTCCACCCCAATCACCAGAGCATACCCATGAATCTCTTTCCCACGCCTCACATTTGCCACACTTGCACATGCAGGCAAGATACTACTAATTGTAACAGAAGTTGGATTGAACCCTTGTCTCAGCATTTGCTTAAATGTATCGAAAGCTTCGTTATTACAGAAATTCTGTACCAAACCAGATATAACCGAAGTCCAAGATACCGCATCAGGCTCAAGCCCATTAGAGTGCATCAAATCAAAAAGCTTAGAAACAATCACATGATTACCCCTCTGCGAAAACCCTGCTATTAACGTATTCCAAGTGATAACGTTAGGCATTACTCCTAATATTCCCATTTCCTCCACCAAATTCAATGCTTCATTTGCACGTCCATGTTGAACGTACCCAGAAACCACGGCATTCATTGCAACTGAGTCTTTCTCAACCATCCCATCAAACAACTTTTTAGCCTTTTCAGTATTTCCAAACTTGGAGTACATATCAATAAGTGCACTAATAACAAATGCATCAGTTTCAAATGAATGTTTTAACACCACACAATGTATTTTCTCTCCAGTTCTTTTGTCAGACACATGCCCACATGCTTTTAACACGCTGGGAATGACAAATATGTTTTGCTTCAGGCCTTGACTTTGCATTTCATGGAACACATCAACTGCTTCTTGATGATAGCCTCGTCGAGCGTAGGCTCCAATGAGAGCAATCCAACGGCGAATATTTGTATTAGGAATTCCATCGAACACCTTTCGAGCATAGAGTATATTTCGACATTCTGCATAGAAGGATATAAGCTTGGAGGCAAAGAGGGTTAAACGAGCTAAGCCAGAGACGATCAGTTGTGCGTGGAGTAATTTACCCGTGGGTAACGCTCGATCACGGGTGTAGATTTCGATTAGTTCCCTGAATGCAGTGGGTGATATGTAGAATGAACGGCGGAAGATGGGGAATTTTTGATGGGCCCTGATAAATGAGCGGACCACCAGAGGTTTCATTTTATCGGAAGCAGCGTAGAAGCTGGAAAGATCCAATCACATTCCATTTAAAAAGAGTATCCAGCCGTATTAGCAGACCAGCAAGTCATTCTGAGAAAATTTTGCAAAATGAAGAGTCAGTAGATTTGAACGATAAATAAACATGACCGACAAGTCATCCTTTGCGAAATAAGGTGTACGATAAATCATCCATCATTATTAACCATGAACGGCAAATCGTTGCTTTTGCATATTTTAGATAACTTCATAAAAAGACAAATTGTTTTAAGAATACCGACTTATATGAGCTCACAAAACCATAGTGTCTTGCAGATTACCACATCAAGTTTATGTAGAATACATCCAAATTCTCAGCTATTTACAGAACAGTTTTTTTATATCATAATCTTAGCATTCTTCTCCAACTTCAATCTAGCGATGAGCATGTAGCACCATTAGTTCAAAGAATGCACCCATGGCACGAACAATTATTAGTTCAGCGGCCTACTGTGAGGATTGAATGAATGGTAGACATGGTGGCAGCAGAACTATTACCTAACAGTGCTTCATTGCTTGCTGCAAATGAACCAATAACAGTGCCATCAGGTGGTATATCTGGCAACGCAGCATCAGCATCCAGATACTGCATTACCCGCCTCATGTTAGGCCTAGCTTCTGGGTTAGGGTGCGAACATAACAGTCTGAGTTTCATTATCAACTCCATTTGCTCCTCTGGATAAAGACCTTCCTGTCTTGGATCACTAGCATCAAGAATAGCTCCTCTTCTCCAGGAATCAGTGACCCAATCAACCATATTTACCGTTTCAGCCGATCCTTGTTGCTCTATAGGTCTCCTTCCACAAGCCACTTCAAGCATAAAAACCCCGAATGCAAATACATCTGTGCTACTATTTGCCTTTCCAGTTCTCATAAGCTCTGGAGCCATATAACCAAAAGTTCCTACCAACTTAGTCGTTTGTGGAATGCTACCATGATCATATAACCTGGCAAGCCCAAAATCCCCTAACTTTCTATTTAGACCAGCATCAAAAAGAACATTAGCTGGTTTTATATCTCTATGTAGAACAACTTGTTCCCAATCTTCATGGAGGTAAAGTAGGCCAGACGCCACTCCTCTGATAATTTGAAATCGCTGAAACCAATTAGGGTTTGGTTTGGTATTGCCATGTAACATTCTGTCAAGGCTCCCATTAGGCATGTAATCATAGACCAGCAGAAATTCTCCCCTTCGCCTGCAATAGCCTCGGAGTTTCACCAAGTTCCTATGCCTTAGCCTTCCCATGCTTGCAACCTCAGCTACAAATTCCTTCATCCCTTGTTAATCATGGGAGATTTTTTTGACCGCAATTTGTACATTAGATGAAAGAACTCCCTTATAAAGCTTTCCAAAACCTCCTTTTCCAATAACATCGTTGTCTTTGAAACCTTTGGCTGCTTTGTAGAGATTCTTATATGAAAATCTTTGCGGACCATATTCTCTTTCCCAGTCTTCATAAACTTCTTCATATTTCTTATTCCTCACAATGTAAACCGCTGCTCCAATAGTTATCAACACAATCACCACGGCCAAAAGTTTAACAAAAATTGTAAGTCTTGCTTGCGGTTTTTCACTTGTTTTAGCGGGTGGTGGAGAAAGGACAGGAAGTCGAGGAAGCGACGAAGTATCAAGGGTCAGTGCTTGCCCACTTTTGCTGAAGCTCCATCCGAGAATATAATGGTCACTTTTAAGACTGCCAGTTGACGCAGAGAAACCGACATACATAATTTCCAAAAGAATGTTAGAAAGATCGATGCGTGTTGACAAGAGAGGCCTGTTTGGTTTTGGGACTGAGATTGGAGCTATTGTTACATTGAGCAACTTTTCAGCACCACTGTAGTCTATCCAAATCTGTATTGGATCTCCACTCATAAGCTCCAAAGTTTTGTTCATCGCTTCTTTATTGGAAAAATAAGTTGCTGAAGCAGATTCAAGAGAGATCAGGCTGTTCACATCGACTCCCACATGGTTATTATCTATATCATTGAAGCCAAAGTTTATCACAGTATCAAGCTCAATTGCGAAGATGTGGTTTGTAGACTGACCATTGCTTGAAGTATCGAAGAGTCCCAAATATTCACTCGAAAAGCTTCTGTCTTGCTGAAGTCCATAGATGGCGAGATGACAAAAGCCATGCCCTGACCACCAAAAGTAAGCAATTCGGGAACAATGGCAAATACAAAAGTTGTGGAAAATGAAAGAGATTGCGAGGGAGACGTGTTGAATTTTAATGGAAATGGGTAGAAAGCATGGCCTTCTTGTTGCACGCTGACGGTGTTGGTTAGCTGCAATAGACCATTGCCGTGGACAGATGCGGGTCCATCTCGATGCAGTAGCGGATCTTCATTGAAGCCGTGGTAGATGAACTGGTTTACACCCTGAGCTAAGGCCAAGGAAATCAAGGATACACAGAAAAGTATGCAAAAGTAAACTGATGTAAGAGCTGCACTCATTTCAGTAAAGTGAGTTTCCCTAAGCTGGAGATACCATTTCAGACGCAAATTTAAGGTTGCAAATCACTTTTTAAAGTTTCTGTAATCAGATTGAATCTGAGATAGGGTCAATCATTACTCTAAGGATACATTGAATTATGAATTATGAGTACATATATGCTTATAGTACTTTCAATGTGGTTGAATATTCAAAATGACTGATAGAAAATAGACAAGAGTCAATCATTTTAGGCGGCTCACTATTCTTCCCTTTCCCTGAACTATTAATAATAATTGTAATGCAAATTATAATATCTGAAATATTTCCGACATTTAATGAACGCATACAAGAAGGTCCACGCAGAAGATAATATTATATGCCACAATCATATCCAAAAATATCATTGAAATATATACGGTATCACCGTTCATGGCCATGCAATATAAACATATAGAAGTCATCCTACTACTCCCTCGGCGGCTTGTCACTTGGACAGATATTCAACTCTTTGAATTTTGCTTCAGGCATTGACTTTGCATTTCTTGTAGCATATTTACGGCTTCTTGAATATAGCCACGTCGAGCGTAGGCCCCAATGAGAGCAATCCAACGGCGAATATTTGTTTTAGGAGCTTAGGAGGTACAAAATCGGTTCCGGTTTCAGTTTCATTTAGAATCATAATTTATCCTAAATAATTCAATTCTTAAATTTTAAAATTAAAATCTACCCTATTTAATAATGTATTTTTTTTTGTTTTAATTTAATTCCGATTCGATTCGATTCTGGTTAAAAAATAGGGTACTTTATTTATTAATTATCTCAATTTCTCTAATTTTTAATTCCATAAAAAATCTTAAAAATTATAATTAATAAAATTAAATTATAAAATTATTGTATATTTAACAAAAAATTGAGTAAATGAAAGATAAGAGAAATAAATTATTAAAGAGAATTGATATACGACACATTATTAAAAAATATTGTATTATTACTCGAGTTAATATTTTACATCATTAAAAAGAAAAATTTAAATATATATATTGTGTAGTATTTTTTTTTATGATAGTACTATTATATATATAACAATATTATACTATATAGATATTATAATTGTTAATTTGTTTGACAATTTTTAAAAAAATATATACACATTATGATTTTATTAAATTATTATACAAATAATATGATAAATTAAGTTAAATAAAATATTATAAATACATTAATTAATTTTTTGTATATAATTTAACGAATAAAGAGTGTTCTATTTAATAAATTGTGTAATTTTATATATGTAGTTTAATGATTAAAAACTTACATTTGAATATGAGGTGAAGTTTAATTTTTTAGTTTGAAAAATAATTTTTTATTTTTAAATCGAACATATTCTTTAGTTCAGTTTCGATTCTGTAATCTTTAAAATTAAGTTAAATAAAATATTATAAATACATTAATTAATTTTTTGTATATAATTTAACGAATAAAGAGTGTTCTATTTAATAAATTGTGTGACTTTATATATGTAATTTAATAATTAAAAACTTGTATTTAAATATGATGTGAAGTTTAATTTTTTAGTTTGAAAAATAATTTTTTATTTTTAAATCAAACCTATTCTTTAGTTCAGTTTCGATTTTGTAATCTTTAAAATTGAAACTTACCGTAAAAAAAATTAATTTTTAATTTTTTAAAACCGAAACTTATTTTAAAAGAATCGAACCAGAACCATTGGGTACTTTACTTACAAAGTGGAACAAGCTAAGTAGGTGGTGATCATGTGTACGTAGAGTATTATATCTGAGTGCAATGCTAGATCACTAGCGTAGATTTTGACAAGATTCACTGTGGGCTGTGGGTGATAAATGGAACAAGCGGCGGGTGATTGGGATTGTATGACGGGCCCTGATAAATGTGACATTAATCAAAGAGTTCATTAGAAGCCGGGAAGAACCAGACAATTTCCAGTTAACAGATTATTCGGCTAATTAACAGACCGTTAATTAATTCTCTCGTACTCATTATGAGCAAACTATGCATTACTAAAGGAAAGAACTTAAAATAGATTTGGACGACTTGTCATCCCTTGAAAAAAAAGAGATAGACGACAATTCGTCCCATATCAGAGACTATGTAACAATAGAAGGACATAGTCAGGTTAAACAAGTTTTAATAAATTTCCTATGCTTTTCAAGATTTATTAGTGAGAACCTTTCTTTAACATTGACATGGAATCACCTGTTCTCGATTTTCTGCAAGGCTCTATATCAGAATCCATGTATACCAGCACCAAAAAAGAAAAAAGAAAAAAAAAAACAGATTATCTTACAGAACAATACTTGTCAAGATAATTAAAATGCAACAAGTATCAATTGCAGTAACTTGCGGACAGATACAGAAACAATAGATATATAATATTCTTTGCAATAGCAACAAAAATTAAGTGTACCGTGATTAGTCCATGGCAATTGTTGGTTCAACGGCCTACGGCAAGGATTGAATCAATGGTGGAATCGGTGTGAACATAACCACTTCCTGCCAACGAGGGTAATGACCTCTCTTTGTCAGAAGCTTCATTAGTTGCTGCAAATAGACTGACTACAACACCTTCAGGTGGTATATCTGGCAACATTACTTCACCATCCAGATACTGCAAGACTTGTCTCATGCTTGGCCTAGCAGCTGGGTTAGGGTGTGAACAAAACAAGCCGAGTTTCAGAACCAACTCCATTTGCTCCTCCGCATAAAGACCTTCTAGTCCCGGATCACTAGCATTTATAATAGCACCACTTTTCCAGAAATCTGTGACCCAATCTATCAAACTTATCGGTTCAGGCAATCCTTCTTGCTCTATAGGTCTCCTTCCGCAAGCCACTTCAAGCACAAAAACCCCAAATGCATATACATCTGTGCTAGTACTTGCTTTCCCTGTTCTCATGAGTTCTGGAGCCATATAACCAAAAGTTCCTACCAACTTAGTGGTCTGCAGAGTGCCGCCATGATCATATAATCTAGCAAGGCCAAAATCCCCTAACTTTCCGTTTAGATTGGCATCTAAAAGAACATTAGCTGGTTTTATGTCTCTATGTAGAACAACCTGTTCCCAATCCTCATGCAGGTAAAGGAGGCCAGAAGCTACTCCTCTGATAATTCGAAATCGCTGAAACCAATTAAGGTTTGGTTTGGAATTGCTATGTAAGATTTTGTCAAGGCTTCCATTAGGCATGTAATCATAGACCAAGAGAAATTCCCCCCTTCGCCTGCAATAACCTCGGAGTTTCACCAAGTTCCTATGCCTTAGCCTTCCCATGCTTACAACCTCAGCTACAAATTCCTTCATCCCTTGTTTCGAATCATGGGAGACTCTTTTGACCGCAATTTGTTCATTGGAAGAAAGAATTCCTCGATAAACCTTTCCGAAACCTCCTTTTCCAACAACCTCTTTGTCTTTAAAACCTTTGGTTGCTTTGTAGAGATTCTTGTATTTGAACCTTTGTGGACCATATTCCCTTTCCCAGTTTTCATATACTTCTCCATATTTTTTCTTCCTGACAATGTAAACAGCTGCACAGGTTATTATCAGAACAACCACAACTGCTGGAATTAAAACACTAATTATCAATCTGGGTTCCGGAAAATCTTTCGATGGTGGTGGAGAAAGGAGGGGTAGCGGAGGAAGCTTCGAAATATTAAGGTTTTGTGCTTGTCCTGTTCTGTTGAAGCTCCATCCCAAAATATAATGGTTACTTTTATAGTAACCGCCGGTTGATGCAGAGAAACCAACATACATAGTTTCCGAGAGAATTTGAGAAAGATCGATGTGTTCTGACAAAAGAGGCATGTTTGGTTTGGGGATTTTGATTGGAGCTAGTGTTACATTGAGTAACTTTTCAGTACCCAGGTAGTCTATCCAAATATGGATTCTATTTCCACTTGTGAGCTGCAAAGTTTTGTTCATCCCTTCTATATTGGAAAAGTAAGTTGCTGGAGCAGATTTAACAGAGATCGGACCGTTCACATCGATTCCCACATGGTTATCATTTATATCGAAAAAATCACTGGATTGTACCGTATCAAGCTCAACAGCCAAGATGTGATTTGTAGATAGGCCATTGTTTGAAGGATTGAAGATTCCCAAATATGAACTTTCAAGAGCGTTGTTGAAGTCCATAGACGGTGAGATTACAAAAGCAATACCGTGACCACCAGAATCATCTGAAACCATGGCAAACACAAAATTTGTGGAAAACGAAAGAGATTGAGATGAAGATGTGTTGAATTTTAACGGGAATGGGTAGAAAGCATTTCATTTTATAACGTCGGTAGTGTTGGTTAACTGCAATAGACCATTGTTGTCGACAGATGCGACTCCATTTCCAGGCTGTTGCAAATCTTGGAAGCCGTGGTAGATGAACTGGTTTTCTTCTTGAGCCAAGGACAAGGAAACTAATGATACACAGGAAACAACACAAAAGTAAACTGATCTAAGTGCTCCAGCCATTGAAGAAAGTAAATTTCCCAACGCTGTTAACACTCTTTTGACTCAAATTTAAGGTTATAATGTATCAATTATAATTTTGCAGAGTTTCTATAAGGTGGAGAAAGTTAATCAAGTTGAACCCCAGAATGGGTCAATTTTGGCTCACAAAAGAGAGTTACGAGCATTAATGGATGAGTGATTTTTAATCGAAGAGAAAGTTTGCCTGTCGTTTTCGTTTTCAGAACAACTTTGAACTAATTTATTATGAGGATACATCGACTATATACGCGCTTTTGCTTTCTAAGTAAGTTGAACATTCAAGATCACAGAGGCAATCACAAAAAAAAAAAAAAAAAAAAAAAAAAAAAAAAAAAAAAAAAAAAAAAAAAAAAAAAAAAAAAAAAAAAAAAATTCCTTCAAATCTTTTTAGTAAGAACATTGTCATCCTAACTCTCTCTTGCCAGCCTACCTATAGAGCGCACAATTATATATATATACACTAAATTTTACAATTACAACTACTTTTTTAAAAGAAATTCTTTATTAAAAATTATTATTAAATCAAAATCTTAAATTGACTAAAAAAAAATCATAATCCAAGCATGCTAAAAGATAATCCCAAAATAACTCCAAGATACAATTAAAAAAATACAATAACTCATTACGAAGTAATCCATAGTTTATGATATAAACAAATAAAATCTTCAATATTATCTTCTAAATCAAGCCAACACATTTATCGGTCTAACCAATTTATTCTGCAAAATAAAAATGACGAAAGGTAAGCCGTCAACTTAGTAAGTAATGCCATTCATAAAATATGTACGAGTTTCCTTATTTTCAAATGCATAAAAAGATTCGCAAGCCCTTATACATTATGCAAAGATATAGTTTAAACTATTTCTCAAAACAAAGAGAAAATTAATATTTATAAATTTTAATAACAGAACATGTAAAATCATATTTCATAAAATGTAGATGCAGAAGCATATAAAACATTCATTATAGAAAATATATATTTAAGTTGCTCATGTTACATAGTGTCACCTGTA
>JAXCLQ010000005.1:11603996-11617783 GCA_035584115.1 Cedrela odorata | reverse complement strand
CTCTTCTCGATGCTAGTGATCAGAGAATGGAAGGTATTTTTGTGGAGGAGCAAATGAAGTTGGTTCTGAAACTAGGCCTCTTCTGTTCACACCATAACCCAGACACTAGGCCAAGCATGAGGCAGGTCACGCAGTATCTGGATGGTGATGCAGTGTTGCCTGATATAACACCTGATAGCACTGCATTCGCTGTATTGACAACTAAAAATGAAGCCTCTGAGAATGTGATGCTGCCATTTTCTTACTTGGTTGGAAGTAGTTCTTCTCACCCCTTGTCTGCCATTGATTCGATAATCACAGTAGGTCGTTGAACCAACAATTCTTCATGCAATGGTTTCCTTCTGTTTGAAGGTGATAATTTTCCTTTTTGGGTATCTATGCTGCGAATTTCTAGAATTGATGCTACTTGTAGTCTACTTGACATAGTGTTCTCTCTGATCTGATTTTTGTCTTGTATTAGATCAATTTTGATGTATTGTTATAGCATCTGATTGTAATTTCCTTGATGTATTCATAGCAATTAAGAAGCATATGATATTGTGACATCATTTCCTTCATTGTTCCGAAATTGATCAGCTCACACCATTACTGCCACTGATTCAATCCTCACAGAAGGTCATTGAATCAACAATTGCTCATGCAATATGCAGCATTCTTTGAATCATTTATGGTGGAATGCGTATGGCTGGTTTAAAGAAGGAAAGGAAAGAAAGAGGAAGAAAACATAGGAAAACTTCACAGATATTCTGAGCACACTTAAAAAGTTATGTGTATAAAGATTTCATGGCATTTGGAGTTTAAAATTTTTTCAAAATAATCGGTTTTTCAAACAACAAAAATCGGTTCAGATTATTTTAAAATTACAAATTACTTTATCAAAAATTCATAACTATTTAAATATATTTTTAAAAATTCTAAAATTTATAAAATAAATAATAAACATATGAATAAATTACGATAAAAATTTTCGTACTTTTTTAAAGGTTGTTCGATACTTCAAATAATTTTTATTTTTTTTCATAAATTTGCAGAATTCAAAAGATTCCAAATTACAAGACTAACTTCAAAATTTTGTATAAAATCAAATTATTTTATTTGAGTGAAGTAAAATTTTATGATCATCTTATTGTGTGAAGATTTAGATTATATTTTTTTTTTCTATAAATAATCATGACAGAATTTACGTTAAAAAAAAATTTCATCGATAATTATACTTAGTAAACAACCCACCATTGTAAAACAAATAATACCACTTTACGAATAATAATTAAAGAACTCAATTTAATCTATATAAAGCAATGTAAAAGGATCATAAATAAAACTCAAATAAATAAGGACAGCGTAATTATAATATATAATTGAAATATTACTTAAGCTAACCGAGAGTCTAAGAAGCCAAGAACCATAAAAGAAAGTAAAATTTGTTTGTGTTGAAAGGAGAATTGGAGGAAGAAAGCAAAGAAAATACGTTTATATACTGTCTAACAAAAAACCCAGAAACCCTATGCTAATAAAAAAATAGGCAAAATATTTATACTTTTCTAAAATATCATTTAACTAAATTTTCTTACATTTAAATTTTATTTACGTATTAAATATAATATAATACTCTCCTATTTTAATTAGAAACTTCAGGCAGCTTGGTGTCACGTGAATTGCTGAAACTGATAACACCTGTACTGGAACTGACATAGTACTGTGTAAGATATTTGGTTTTCTGGATTCATATTCATCGATTATGATGTAGGTGTTTGCACCTCCCATTTCAGCATCTTCGGATTCGGATAGTCAAATGTCGAGCTCTGTTAGTGGACATTAATGTTTAGATCAGTGAATTGTTAGTGGCTACACGGTTGGATTCTGAAAAATGGCATCCTGTTTCTCAATACTGATTGACCGTTGAGGTCAAGATACAAGCTCTTCCACTTCACCACTAAGGTATTATTTATCAGTCACCTGATGTTCAGTCTAGAATTTCTCTTGAAATTTTCTTAAAAGATAGGAAATTTGGAGATATTTTAACTTGGTGAAGAAAGTCATGATGAATGGAGTACCTTCAAATAACAAACATAGAACAATATTAGAAACGATGGTAAGATATTGGCCTGTACTAACAGTAATGAAACTATCCATGACAGAGTCTGGCTTGTGACAATAATAGAATGCCAAATCTTAACTTCCTTAAATTTGATAGAAAAGGGTCTCTTAAATTGTGATAAAAACAGATCCCAATTTGATGAATTAATGTTACAAAAGATAGCTTCTAAATGCTGCACTGAGTTTTATGTAAACAGAATTATTGTAACCTTGGTATATAGGAAATTTCAGCTTTCACTTCAAGATTTTGGATTCAATTTCTTCCAAGCTCAAACCTTTGGTCTCTGGGACAACGAGTACTATGAACAAAACTGACAACAAGGCAATAACACCAAAAAGAAGGAAAAGGTTTTCTGCTCCAAGCAATTCCTGCAAATTTAGTAAATTTTAGGGCAGATCACTAGACAACCAGTTGACAAAATGAAGAATCATAAACCATGGAGAAACCGTCTTTAAATAGAGTCCTAGAAAATGAATAAATACCTTCAACGGTGAGAATGCAAAGGTCACAATAGCATTTGAACCGAAGTTAGTAAGAACGGCAAGACTAATGCCTCTTCCTCTTGTACGAAGTGGGAAAATCTCCGACACCATTAGCCAACTGATTGGACCAAATGATATCTGAAATGACATTTTAAAAAGCAAAAATCCTCTCAGAATCAAGCTTCACCTTGATCTTGTGAAGAAGAAAACCATTTCAGTTCTTTTCTTCTTTGCATTTTTTAGTTCTTTTCTATTGACATAAAATTTTCCAAGTTATTCTATTACATGCGACTTCCTCGCAAGCTGAACATGGAGAAAATTTGGAAATTTTTTCCAACAACAAGGAAATAGAATACTGGCCTGGTAGCAACCAACATATAGAAGCAGAGCTGCAACAGCAACAAGTGGGAACCCTCCAAGTATTTTGTAATATGCTGAAAGCAGAAGCAAGGAAAGAACCTGTATTGTAGTCATTCAAGGAAAGCAGAATATCCATACATTATATTCTTCACCAACTACAAAAGGCATTTAACACTGAAATAGAAAGTGAGTTGAAATCAACAATATTAGAGAGAGAGGATGGGATGCATACAATGCCACTGACACCTCCAATAAGTAAGGGTCTTCTTCCAACATCATCAGCTTTTGCCACAGCTATCCATGTCATTATTAACTGTGGAGGATCAATCCAAAACAAAACTTAAGAGACCAAAAGATAATGATATGGCAGGGAAAATCATTTTTTTATACTAAATTCAATAAATTTGTGATAAGATTCTGAGGGGGTACCTTGAACACACCAATTACAACAGAAACTCGGGTAGCATCAGCTGCCGCAGAGAATCCAGCACTCTTGAGCATTAGCATAACAAAATTCAGTACATGGTAGCTCGAAAAATAGCATAAAACAATATTTTACACTTTGTAAAGAAAAAATTTGGCAATACATATCAATTACCTGAAGAATTGGACCTGCGTAATACAAAACACTTGGTTGTCCAGTTATCTGTCGCGATTGCATAAATAGTCAGCATAACACAAATTCCTCCACTCTCCATTATATGGTTTGTAGTAGGGAAGGCCTAGGGTAGAGATTAACATAAAGAAGGCTGCTCGTAACAGCAAAGAGGAAGGAAGAAGCACCTGTTGGAAAAGGACCAAACCTCCACCAATAATGAAGGCTTTCAAACTCGGACCCTGAAACACCTCCAAGAAACTTCCTTCTGATTTCTCATCAGTATAGGCAGACTTCAATGATATAAGGGTATCTTCTATTTGCCTCTCAGACAGTTTGTCACCAAGAGGCCGGCCCCTTAGTTTGCTCAGGGCAGAGATAGCCTTCTCTTTGTATTCTTGCAAGGATCCTTTGCCTTGAACTCCCCTGAGAAGTAGCCAGCGTGGAGATGGCGGAAGACTCCACATGCCTAATCCCATAAACAAAGCAAAAGGAGCACTGAGCCCATACATGTAACGCCATCCCCCAACTGCATTAATTTGGAAGCTTCCAATAAAATAACCCAACTGCAAATCAGACCATATTTTTACTCAATTCATTACTAGAAAGAAAGCAAATATAATATGAAAGCGTCAAATCATTTGAAAATTACCAAAATCCCCAAAACTATGAAGAGCTCCTTCAGAGATATAAGAGTTCCCCGAATCTGAGATGGGCAAGTTTCTGCGATATACAGAGGAGCCCCATGCATGGCCTGTCAAATGATATCATCTGAGAGATGCTTAAAACATGATAATGCACATCAGAACCGTCAGCTAACTTTACAGAAACAGGTACAGTAAAATTTAAGAAATTCACCAAACCAATGCCAAGGCCATAGAGCAGCCGTCCTACTAAAAGAACACCAAGGCCGGGAGCATAGGCAGTGACCAGACCACCAAGCGCATATAGCTCAGCAGCTGTGATAAGTTCCCGCCTTCTTCCTTCATTAGTCAATTTAAGCAATCAAATGAGAACAATTTATGTATAAGCTCCTAAAATTTAGGAAAAAAGCAATAAGCAACAGATTTACCAAGGAAATCTGCAATTGGGTAGACAAGGATGGATCCAAGAAGTGCTCCATAAAGGGAACCGCTAACCTACATTCAAAGCAACGGGACATATAAGAGGATTGATATAGTATTGGTCATTCTGGGTAAAAATGACTGCATGTTTCCATAACTGAAACACAAACTCATTTAGTGTAACATATAAACGACATATAAACCATACCACAAGACCAAGCTGAACAGCTGAAAGGTTGAACCATGTCGTGCCACTAAGCTCAGCTGACTGTCCAATTACCATAACAATCAATTAGAATTAGCAATGTATGTTCTTCAGTGGTAAATGAACTGAGAACATCTTCAAACGATACAATAACTAGTATAACCATAAAAAAACCAGCTACTGAACGATGGGAGCACCTGCAACGAGATGGTAGCACCAGAGGTGGCACCAATGTCATACCCAAATAACAATCCTCCCAAAGCTGGGAACAAAAACCTGAATGTTGCATGAGTTAAATTAATTTGAAACTGCAAGAGGAACTCAAACTGAAATTTTGAGAAACATAATTAATCAACGGATCATCTAACGTTATCCCCTTCTCCAGTTTTCAATGTTTAATCAATTAGGCATAAGGCACGGTTCATGGTTGGTTATGTACATGAAAAATGCTAAGTAATAGCATCAAATTTCAATTTAAAAGGTAGAATGCACCTACTCTTAAGATGTAGTATGTACCACATTGACATAAACAAAATGCTTAACGAATGCCCAGCATATTAGCAAACGCTTAACCCTCTACTAAACTCAACCAAAATACAATTCCACCCATTTTCCAGAAACAAGAAAAAAAAAATTCAAGATGCACAACAGAAGACAATAACTCACGGCACAATCACAGAAGACCAAGAAAAAGACTCTTGATATGTTGCGTCGGATATAAGCGACTCATCCTCTCCAGCAGTAGAATACTCTCTCTGAGCTCCAACCTACTCACAAAAACAAAATAATAAACAAATAAAATTTTTCATTTATTAAAACAACAGTAAAAGTGATTCAAACAAAACAATCGGTTTCTGGTTCTTCACATTGAATCTTGATTTCGCACTGGAGACCGATAATGGTCTAGAAGATGATAAATTATTGGCCTTGAAAAGAGAGAAAGACTTTGCGGCTTGGGTAGAGCTAGCCTTGCAATTAAAGAAGAAAGATTTTGGTTTACTGGGTCGGTTTAAGTGTGGGAGATTGAGAGTGAAAAGAGGTCGAAATGAGGCAGAGCAAGCCATGGACAGAGTCAGACCGATCAGTGAGATCAGACGGTTGGTAGTTGGAGTTCCCGCTACTATTATATATTATCCTCCGTCTTGTTTTATTTTTATAAATAATAATTTGGATACTTTTTCTTGACTTTTGACTTGTGCTTTACCTGGTTGGCATAGCAACTTGGGATTTGATTCCCGAACCACTATATGTGATCACTGTTTTCTCAGAGGAATATTTGCTACTATGAAAACCATTTTAATAAACCATATAATGTTCATATTATTTTATCAAATATTATTTGATTATGTTAATGCAAGACCTAATAAAACAATTCTTAATATGTTTCATAAATAAATAATGATAATTTATTAATTATTACATATTTAGGGCGATGGTCCGATCCGTCAAATATATTTTCTAGTAAAAATTAAAATAAAATTTTTAAAATAAAATTAGAGTTCTCGTATTAAATAATACAGGTAAATTTGAGGTAGTACTCAAATAATGTCATATTAAGTATAGATGTTATTTGGAAATATTCCACTTTATAGGAAAACGTTTGAGAACAACAAGGTTAGAGATGACACATATTCTCCCAAATAAAGGATATGACAACAAAATGGCTTAGAATTGTAACAGATTTATTTGTTTGACTAGCTCTCCTATCAAGAATAAGAGCCATGTGTAATTTTCAGCAAATGATAGGTTACTGAATAACAGTCGTTCAAAATTTTGTTTCCTTTGTTTTTACATCCATAACCGACGCCTTATTATTAGCTTAGTTTTTGGACACCATTATTCCCTTATCTTCTCTTCCTTTTTCGGATGTTTTAAATCTCTGCAGTTGCACGCATGCCATATCGTTTTTGTAAGTGAAAAAGAAGGGAAGAAGAAAATATCTTTCAGGTTTGGGTTTCATTGCATAATATACAAGAGTTGAAGAAATGGAAGACAGTGAGAATATATTTCAGAAACCAATGATGACCCCTATTGCATCCAAGAGCAAGATAAAAGTTGGAAAGCCACCCACCAGATTACAGAAGCATGCTCCGGCGACTCTTCAGCTAGATCACGCCACCGCCAGTACTGGTTTCACAAACCCTTTTGGGGGCTCTAGCAATGTCACTGTAATTCCTCTTCTATCGCCGCTCATTGTATCGCCACATGAAGCAGAAGGGTTTAAGTTCCCAAAATATGGCAACAATGAAATGAGCAGCGATGGCAACGACGATAAGGATTCAACACCATCATCGGTTACAGGAGAGTATCAACATGCAGGTGTGGCTGGATACACAGAACCATCAACCTTATTTAATTTCTTCCAATCTAAATGTGTACTTGTAAATGAAGCGCAATAATACTTTTGATTAATTTTTTCTTTGAACGCGGTATTATTATTATTAAATTTAAGATTGCTTTAAAAATTAAATTAAATTTTATTATATTTAAAATTAAAAATTTACAATTTGAACTAAATTATTCCTAATTAAGTTAATAAACAGTATTTTCGACAAATTTTGTGGGAGAGATTATTTTTATAGTAATGTTCTCTTGACGAAATAAAAAATATTGTTCTATTACTCATTTTTTTGAATTTGACAGAGAAAATACTGTTTATCACTTTTGTTAATAAATGCTAGTTATCAATTTACCAATTTGTTATCAATTTTGTTCAAATATTATATTTTTGCCTAAAAATATAAGTAATCAGAACTCAACCTATAAGTACAAATAGACCTAAAACCCATCTTTTTATCACCGTGTGATTGGCTGGGCAAGATTGTTTTGAATTATTTGGTCACCAATGTCGATCCGAAAGAAAAATAATTTGTTCTCCGTGTCAACATAAATTTCTTTACTTCTCACGTAGTGGTAGTAGTTAATAAGAAAACCAAATGTTGATATTCAATCATTGATCGTAGTAAAATTTGCTCCAGCAATCATAAAGCACCAAAAGTAAGTAAAAGAGGGGCAACGAGTAATCGTCGAACTCAATCAAGTGAGCAAACAAAACTGACGATAAGTAGAAGTAAACAAACGATGCACTTGTAAATTTAGCCAAAATGTCCACATGCAATGGATTACAGATGTAATGCGATTCCATTTGAAAAATTGTACACTTCACGAACTCCACAAGTAGCCCATCCATACATTTTAATTTCAAAGGCCTAAAAAGCTCCTCTTTATGTACATTGGCCAACAGTCCAACCAGTCTTTTTTTTTTTTTCCAAAAAAGAAAAGAGCTATTAAAAACAAGCATCTTGCTCCCTTCCCTCGAGCTTTCATTCAATAATTAATTAAAAGAAAAATTAACGATAACACCCAATGACTCCACTGGAATTGCACTACCAGAGCACCGACCACTTGGTGGAGAAATAGCCACATCTCTCAGAAATCAGAAGTCAAACTCTCCTGTTGCCTGCACAAATATAATAAGAAGCCTTCTCATTATTAATAACTTTGAATATCACAACAGACGAAACAGGACAACATAAATTTCATATATATATATATATATATCTAGTGTTAACTACAGTATAGAAGCACACCTTATTGAAGAGAATGTCTTTGTTATTTATATGCATAATTCCGTCCTTCAGAGCACATTTCCATCTGCTTTTGGTTCGAGTCACCTGCCCCAAAAAAATGCATGACATGATCACCATTGCTGATTGATAAAAATGATAGCCACTATATTATATACATCATTGACGCTTGCCACCATGGAATAAAATGAAAATTACCTTGTCAAACTGAGCCAAAACTAAATGCTGAGTATTCAGCTCCTCTCCTTCGTCCACATCATCTAACTCATCATCGTCATTTTCATTCAATGGCTCATCATCATCGTCTTCAACAGCATCATTTTGAGAGACAACAGCAGGAGTACTAGCCTGAAGATCTACAGAGAGAGGAGATATATAAACAAACAATGGATTGAATTCTGAAGAAAACACTCTTCAACACATCTATTCAACTTACCATTGGGAGCAGGTGTGTTCACTATGTTGTAGTCTTCATTAACAACTCCTTGATAGTTGTATATCTTTAAGGTGAAGGCGGGAGAAGCCAAAAGGAAAGAGAAGCACAAAATGGATGGTGAGTATAGAGATTTCTCATAATATTCAAAGAATGCACATATGTGTGGAAAGAGAGGGAAGGTGTCGGGTTGCGCAGAGGTCATAGTCGATTGTTAAATTCCATTTACATGCGCAGAGTGACAGAGTCATGACATGCAGCATTAGTGACAGAGTCATGACATGCAGCATTCAGGATCAGAATAAGATGAGCAGTTGTCCATAGCATTTATTAAACCATTCTTAAAAGCACCCTGCTGCTTTCAAAATGTGCATATTACTGAAAATGAAAAATCATTGATAGAGAGACTGTTTTATTAACTAACCAAAAGGTTTTAGCAACTCCTTTTGTTTGCTCAGAAGATGGAGATGAAAAAGTTCTTATGAAAAAGTTCTTACTTCACTTTCTCAGCAAGCAAATGGTGTGGAATCTTGATCTATGATAAAACATTGAAAGGCAAATTTAACAAGTTGTTTGACAAATATATGTGAATTTGTCTCTACATGCATTTGCAAACAGAAATCATATAACTAAGCATTACATCACGCTGCTTTAATGGGGCAAAACATTATAGTAACCACTACCATAACAAGGAAAAATAGTTACTATACCAATGGCATACCAAACAGACATGTCCTCAATCAGATCGCAGTACACATTTTATAGATCATTCAAACAAAGACATTTAGATTTTGGGATCAGTATATTTAAACTTGTTACTGCCACAAAAATTATATTGGACATAACCCTGAAAATGCTGTGACGAGGCCACCATTTTAGCAATTACACTGACAAGAGAACATCACAGACATAGTTATAATTTCCGCATTTGCAGGCCTTGAAATTGAAATATATGGATACTTACGTTGGGAGTAGAAAGCCCTTCATCATACGGATCAGGAATTGGCCCATCAAGTTGAGGAATTTTCTTAGATGACCTAGCCAAATGTGCTGAAATCTCTCTATTTACAGCGGTGACTACATCACGTCTACCAGGGAAATCACTCCCTTGGCTTACCTGAAAGGTTGTTACATCATTTGAAGATGCATACCATATACATTCACATAAATGTACACATGAATACAGACACATGGACACATATGATGACAGTGGTGGTGTTCATGTTCCTTCTGTTTTTAATTTAATTAAGAATAAAATTCACGGATGAGACTTCATCTATTCAAAAGCTAAAGCTCTAAATTAATAATATGATACAAAGGAGAAAGGAAGCTTCTCTAAAAGGACCTAACAATACACGTCCAAATATATTGAGAATACATGAGGTAAAAATGAGCCTCATAAAAGAAATGAACTGAGAATATATGAAAACAAGAAATGATAACTTGCAAAAGTTGAACAATCAAATGATTCAGTTATTGTACTGAAGTTACTGAAAGAGCTCAAGATGTACACTAAACACTATTAATAATTGTGATGACTAACAGCATTTAAATTTTACCGAGTGAAAGAAAATACGAGCTGCTGAGATTCTATCCCATATGACTTGCATAATTTTGACTACAGGTGAAATGGAACATTGAGGTAGAACAAACAAAGAGAATAGAGTTTTGGAAATAATGATCAATATATTCTTTAATATACTTTTACCATGTGTAACCTATTGTTTATCTTGACATCAAATATCACCAATATATAACCAAAGAGTGGACAATTATCATACACCATCAGCTAACCAGGATCCCTTACCTGTCAATTAAAAGAACCCATCACCTATTTTAAGCCCCAGTTACTAAACTACGCACATCTATTACGGTATAAGGTACATATAGAAGTTCCATATAACTAACACAATCTAAAGTTTAATATGTTACCTGATCCATTGATACTATACCATTTGGTGGTAAAATGATTAAGACACAGGAGTGATGATTGTTAAGAAAATACAATTACATTTGGGTCAGAAGACAAGGTATCTACAATATGCAATGGCTTCAAGAAAGGAGGTTCCCATTTCTTAATGGTCAAAACTGAGTTTCCATGTCAAAGGTGTTTTGCGTTTGTGCAGAACACATCCACAGTGACCAAGAGGATTACAAAAAACAGCCAGCAGCACTTCACCTTATATCAGTTACTATAACTGAGATGAAGGTGAAAAGGGTAACTGCAGATGTTCTCAAAAGTTAGTAGCAATCCTGGAAAACATTTCAAGCCACCTCCTTGCCAATCCACCAATCACCCAAGTTCACACATATCTAGTCTGCTTAAATGAGAAAGGAAGGGCATGCATCGAAAGGTGTGCATGTAATATCAGAGTGTTCGCAATGGTAAAGAGAATAAGATGGGCACTATTTCATCTCATCGCACACAAAATATAAGCATCAAAGTCATCCATAAAATTTGACAATAGCACACTGTTGTGTATGAAAACCATCATATTCAGAAGTTAGAAAGTTCAACTTAAGATACTCTTTTTCTGTTCTTTCCAAACACAACATGATATACAAGCACGCACCCAAAAATCCTCACTACAAGCATTATATGCCTTAACAACAACCTGCCAGAAGAAAACTAAGAACTGATTTCAGTATTAAACAACCAATTCTCAGTTTAAATAAAGGAAGAAGTCTCAGAGCTCACAAAACATCTTGGAAATAAAGTATGTTAATCTTCGTCTTCTAAATCTAATTTCATCATAAAGTAAAAAAATGCAAACAGCCATTAATAATATGCCAACTCAGATGGAAAAAGAAAAACAAGGGTTGGTTGGAGAAAACAGTTGAAGGGATTTTCCAAAAACATATCACAAAAATAATATAAACTTACTATGATTTCAGTTTGAGAACTTATGTAGTAATTTTTACATTTTGCATATATTGGAAATAATGTTAACATGATTAGATTTTAAATGACACAAATCCAAGCTTAAAACTAATCAAGCAAGGACACCCATTCTAGTAATCAAAATTAACAACAATAAGGCATGTTTTCAAAGAAGCTAAGTATTTCCAACAATGAGATATAGAACCTCTATTATAATAATAGTGCGTGATTATTTAGGGGAAAATATTTGCTGCTCCAGCATCAAGGTCATAAGAGCTTTTCATCATTTAATTCAAGGCAGCATATCACACATTGACAAACAAGAGGGAAAACGAACCTCAAGTTGGAAAATCTCAGAGGTAGCATCTCCAGCTCCATCTTGCTGGGGAATATTATATCCACCATTGCGGTATTGAGTAGGGAAATCCTCACGTTTTCGTTTCCCAGAAGATATCATGAAGAAGTCCTGGAATTCTCTCCAATATTAAAACTTATAACCAACTTTGGAGCAACAGTACCATATCATTTTCAGAAGGGAAGAAAGAATATTCAAGAAAATAATTCCAAAAATAAGACTCATAAATCTTTGACAGCCAGAACTTTCTGATCATGTATTTTCCCCAAACCAAAAAACCATGCATCATTGTGCGATCTCACTATTTACTGATAACAGAAATTACCTGTGTCAGGGGTTGATGAGAGGTTCCTCTATCCGCCTCATCCCTCCCTTCCACATAAGCTACAACAAGACACCAGTCATCACTAAAGAACCATTAAACATATATAACAAACAGCTCTTTTGGCATCACAGAAGTACATACCAACATTAACATCAACACTTAAAGGAGGCCTCTGATTCATCCAAGGAGAAGGTGGAGGTGGCTGTCGCAAGAAAACAAAAAACAAATCACATCCATAAGCAACCCATAAAACTACAATGAATTTTGCAAACTTTTATCCAGTAAATAATGCACCAAAAAATATTCCAAGCAAAAATATCTTACAAAGAAGAAAAAATGAAGGCATTCAAAGTAAATATAATTGAGAGAAAATGAGAATCAAAAGAACTTGAAAAATAATAGCCAACAACAAACATAAGGGTACTAACAAGGCTGTGCTTACCATGTATGAACTAGGCCTTCCATTTCCGCCCTTGACCTCAGTATTGCCACCAGAATCATTTACAGGAGTGGGATAATCACTAGAACCAGTAGGAATGTTATACATCGAGCTATCTGCACTCCCTGATAATGGTGTGCTTCCAGGTAATGGAGTGCTTCCAGGTAATGGTGTCTGAATTGGAGTTTGCAAAGGCGTCTACAAAGATAATTAAGAAACTAGTATTAGAACTCCAAATTCCAAAACAAATTAACTCACAAATTACTTCAAAATTCACCTGAAACAACAATAATTCAACAGAAACACAGGAAAACTTCAAAATCCATCACAACTGACTCACAAGAAAGGGCACATCAAAACTCCACAATCTAACACAATTTGAGCCCAGATCAAATAAAAAATTCGCACCCAGATAGCAATATGTGCAAAAGGATAACAAATAAAAATAAAAGAGGTCAAAATCCCAAAATTCAACACAAACAATCTCACAAATCTCTATGAATTTCAAGTGCAACAGAAAAAGTCCATCGTAATAAATGAAAAATAGATAATCTGAATCTGGTGACAAACAAACACTCACCGGAGGAAAGAGTATCTCAGCAGTGGGAGTTTCGTACTCCTCAGTCCCCTCGTACGGTACATTAAGATCGTGAACAGGAGTTATCGGACCACCAGCTGCAGGCTGCTTAGGCGCTGATGACCTATCTATTGGACCACATACAACTCCTGCTTGGATCATCTTCATCTCCCAAATCTAACCAAACCAAAGTTTACCCAAAAATAAATAAATAAATGAAACACCATTCCATAGCCAAGATCATCTCCTATGCAGTTCCGACAGAAACAAAAAAATAAATAATCAAGTGATGTCAAAAACCTAGACCACGTCAGATCCAACAAGAAGACAATCTCTCTTTAAAATTAAGTTAACCTCTTTGAGTAATTTACAATACCAAATTTCCT
>JAXCLQ010000005.1:11587951-11600427 GCA_035584115.1 Cedrela odorata | reverse complement strand
GAAAAATTCATTCAGCATAAGACTAAGTTGAACAGTTGAAAGGTTGAACCATGTTGTGCCACTAAGCTCAGCTGACTGAAATTATCATAACAATTAATTAGAATTAGCTATGCTTGTTCTTCAGTGGTAAACAAACTGAAAACATCTTCAAATGATAGACAATAACTAGTACGATTATAAAAACCAGCCACTAAAAAATGGTAGCACCTGCAACGCGCGAGATGGTAGCACCAGAGATGGCACCGATGTCATACCCAAATAACAAGCCTCCCAAAGCTGGGAACAAAAACCTGAATGTTGCATGAGTTAAACTAATTAGAAACAGTATGAATAACTACAACTGAAACTTTGAGAAACATAATTAATCAATGATTCATCTAACGCTATTCCTTTCTCCAATTTCTGATGTTCAATCAATTAGGCATAAGGCATGGTTCATGGTTTCAAAGATCATGGTTGGTAAAGTTGTTGAAAAAGTGATAAGTAATAGAATCAAAGTTCAATTTAGAAGGTAGAATTCACCTAATCTTAAAACGTAGGATGTACCACATTGACATAAACAAAATTCTTAGCAAATGCCCGCATATTGGCAAACACTTGATCCTCCACTAAACTCAACCAAAATACAATTCCACCCATTTGCCAGAAACAAGAAAAATAACAATAATAATAAATAAAAATATATAAATAATTATGATACTTTTATTTGACTTTTGACTTGTCATGGCAACTTGGGATTCGGTTTGTTTTGGATCCACCTGTATGCTATCATTATTTTTCTTAAATGAGCATTTATTAGTAGAGAATTTTAGGTACCACAAGTTGATAAAAAAAAAATTTTAAGAGAAAATTAAATAAAATAAATAATAAAAAAAAATTTAATTTTATTTATTTATTATTATTAATTCATATTTTTATCCTTCTTCAATAATTAATTATTAGATGATCTTATTGCATCGTTATAATAATGATGTTAGATAATTATTTATCAGTATGAAAATATTATAATAAAGCATATGATGTTCATATAATTTGATCAAGATGATTTAATTACGTTAATACATGCCCTAGCTAATATATAAAGGATATTACTTATTATTGTAACATAAAATGACCTATTAAGTATAGACGTTACCTGGAAATATTCCACTTAATAGAAAAGGTTTGAGAAGAACAAGGTGAGAGAAGCCAAATATTCTCCCAAAATGGCTTAAAACTGCAACAGAATTTTATTTATTTGACTAGCTGAAGAGAAAACCAAAACTCCTATAAAGAATATCAGCCATGCAAAGGTTAAAAACTATGTGTATAATTGGTTAGTAAATGATGGTTATTGAATAAGATAACCGTCGTTCAAAAAATTTGTTTCCTTTATTTTTACCTCCATAACCGACAGCTTATTATTATCTTGTTTTGGGACAAGTCTTTCTATTGACCATTATTCCCTTATCTCCTTCTTTTTCTTTGTCAGACGTTTTAAATCTCTGCAAATTGCACCCCATATAGTTTTGTAAGTGAGAGGGAAGAAGAAAATCTTTTGTAGTTGAAGAAATATGGAAGACATCGAGAATATATTTGAGAAACAAATGATGATCACTAGTACATCCAAGAGCAAGATCAAAGTTGGGAAGCCAACCACCAGATTACGGAAGCATGCTCCGGCGACTCTTCAGCTAGATCATGGCACCACCAGTAGTGGTTTAACAAACCCTTTTGCCGCCTCTAGCAATGTGACTGTAATTCCTCTTCTATCGCCGCTCATTGTATCGCCGCGGGAAGCAGAAGAGTTTCAGTTTCCAAAATGTGGGAATAATGAAATGAAAAGTGATAGCAATGACAAGAAAAATTCAACGTCAGCTGTTACAGGAGAGTATCAGCATGCAGCTGTGGCCAGTGGCCGGATACACACAGCCATCAAACTTAATTAATTTTTTTTTTTTTATTTAATTGTGGTTATTCAGATACTTCTCCACTGTAGGGCATGCCTTAGATCGTAGCCACTTCTCATCCTTCTGTGCATCAAACTTTGGAAATTATTTATCTTGTGTGTTTAACCATCTTATTACGTAACTCTCATTTCCCTTTTTCTATTCTTGTTTGGTTGTTTTGGGACATAAATCATCCCAAATGTGCCATAAACAGACAATTAAGGGCTAATTAAAAAGATATAAAAACTACAAAATGTTATTTAATTACGCGTCAAAATGCTTCACTTCAAACATAACAATTTCTATTACGTGCCAAATCAACTAAAATACAAACTTTAAATTACAACTTTAAGAATTTATTGTCGTTGTGTGCATTGTGGCCGATATAAAAGGTTGTTTTGAGTTATTTGGTCACCAATGTCGATCCGAAATAAAAATAATGTGTTCCCCTTGTCGTCATAATATGCTCCAACAATCGTAAAGCACCAAAAGTAAGCAAAAGAGGGGCAACGAGTAAATGTTGATCACAATCAAGTGAGTAAACAAAATTGAGGATAAGTGAACTAAACAAACGATGCTCCATCCACATTAATGGAGTTACAGATATGATGTGATAATCGTGATTCCATTTTAGAAATGGTCAACATCAGGAAACTCCACAAGGAGCCCATCCATCCATTTTAATTCTAAAGGCCGAAAAACTCATCCCTTTATGTACATAGGCCAACAGTCTATTCGATCTCTTTTTTTTTTTTTTTTTGAAAATAAATAATATATATATATATAAAGCTATTTAAAAAAAAGCATCTTGTTCCCTTACCTCGAGCTTTCATTCAATAATTAATTAAAGAAAAATTAACGATAACACCCAAAGACTCCGATGGACTTGCTCTACTAGAGCACCAACCACTTGGAGAAACGACCACATCTCTCAGAAATCAGAACTCAAATTCTCCGGTTGCCTGCATAAATATAATAAAAAGCCTTCTCATTATTAATAATAACTTTGAATTTCAGAAGAAAACAGGACAACAAAAATAAAAAAAATTGCGCACACACAAATATGCATGTGTGTGTGTCAATTATAGTATAAAGCACACCTTATTGAAGAGAATGTCTTTGTTGTTTATATGCATAATTCCGTCCTTCAGAGTACATTTCCATCTGCTTTTGGTACGAGTCACCTACCCCAAAAAATGCATGACGTGATCACCATTGCTCGTGAATAAAACTGATAGCCACTATATTATATACATCAATGATGCTTGCCAGCATGGAATAAAATGAAAATTACCTTGTCAAACTGAGCCAAAACTAAATGCTGAGTATTCAGCTCCTCTCCTTGGTCCTCGTCATCTAACTCATCATCATCATTTTCATTCAATGGCTCATCATCATCGTCTTCTACAGCATCATTTTGAGTGACAACAGCAGGAGTACTAGCCTGAAGATCTACAGAGAGAGAAAGGAACTATTTAAACAACCAATGCATTGAATTCTGAAGAAAACTGTGTTCAACACATTTCTTCAACCTACCGTTGGGAGCGGGTGTGTTCACTATGTTGTAGTCCTCATTAACAACTCCTTGATAGTTGTATATCTTCAAGGTGAAGATGTGGAAAGACCAAAAAGAAAGAGAAGATAACCGATGGTGAGTAAACAGATTTCTCATAATATTCAAAGAATGCACATATGTGCGGAAAGAGAGAGGGAAGGTGGTGGGGCCGCACAGAGGTCATAGTCGATAGTTAAATCCCATTTACATTCATGGAGTCAGAGTCATGGCATATGGCATTGAGGATCAGTATAAGATAAGCAGTAGTCCATAGCATTTATTAAAGCATTCTTAAAAGTATCCTGCTGCTTTCATAATGGGCATATTACGAAAAATGAAAAATCATTCCTTCAGAGACTATTTTATTAACTAACCAAAATTTTTCAGCAAGCAAATGGAGAGGAATCTTGATCCATGATTACACATCCAAATACGAATTTAACAAGGAGTTGCACAAATATTTATGAAAATATTTATCTCCATATGTGTTTGCATACAGAAACCATATGACTAAGCAATACATCGCTCTGCCTTAATAAGGCAAAAAGTTATGGTAACCACTACCATAAATGTAAAAAAAGTTACCATACCAATGGCATACCAAATAGACATGTCCTCAATCAGATTGCAGTATGCATTCTACAGCTAACTCAAATAAAGACAATTAGATTTAGGAATCATCATAGTTAAACTTGTTGCTACCACAAAAATTGTATTGGACAACCCTGAAAATGCTGTGATGAGGCCACCGGTTTAGCAATTACACTGACATGAGAACACACCACAGACACATAGTTATAATTTCTGCATTTGCACGTCTTGAAATTTAGATATAAGGATACTTACATTGGGAGTAGAAGCCACATCATCATACGGATCAGGAATTGGCCCATCCAGTTGAGGAATCTTCGTAGATGATCTAGCCAAATGAGCTGAAATCTTTCTATTTGCAGAGGTGACTACATCACATCTACCAGGGAAATCACTCCCTTGGCTTACCTGAAAGGTTGTTTACATCATTTGAAGATGCGTACTATATACATATACATAAATGTACACATGGACACATATGATGACACTGATGGTTTTCATGATCCTTCTGTATTTAATTTAATTAAGAAAAAAATTCACATATGAAACTTCATCTATTCAAAAGCTAAAACTCTAAACTAATATTATTATACAAAGGAGAAAGGCAGCTTCTCTAATTGGACCTAACAATACTCAACCAAATATATTGAGAATACATGAGGTAAAAATGAGCCTCATAAAAGAAATAAACTGAGAATCTATGAAACCAAGAAACGATAACTAGCAAAAGTTCAACAATCAAATGATTCAGTTGTTGTATTGAAAGAACTCGAGATGTACACTAAACACTATTAATAACTGTGATGGCTAACAACATTTGACTTTTACTGAGTGAAAGAAAATCTGAGCTGCTAAAATTCTATCCCACATGACTTGCACAATTTTGAATACAGGTGAAATGGAACATCATGGCAGAACAAACAAAGAGAATAAATTAGTAGCAATCCTGGAAAACATTTCAAGCCACTTCCTTGCCTATCCACCAATCACCCAAGTTCAAACATATCCAGTCTGCTTAAAGCAGAAAGGAAGGGCATACAATGAAAGGAGTATATGTAATATCAGAGTGTTCACAATGGTAAAGAGAATAAGACAGGCACTCTTTCATCTCGTCTCTCATAAAATACAAGCAACAAAGTCATTCATAAAATTTGACAATAGCACACTGTTGTCTAGGAAAATCATCACATTCTTAAGCTAGAAAGTCCAACTTAAAATAATCTTTTCCTGTTCTTTCCAAACACAACATAATAAACCAGCAAACGCCCCAAAAATCCTCACTAAACACATTTTATGCCTTAACAACAACCTGTCTGATTTCTGCATTAAACAAACAATTCTCAGGAAAAAAAAAAAGTCTCAGAGCTATCAAACATCTTGGACATAAAGTATATTAATCTTCCCTCCTAAATTTAATTTCATCAAATAGCAAAATAGTGCAAGCAGTCATTTATACAATATGCCATCTTAGATGGAGGAAAAAAAAGCAAGGGCTGGTTGGAGAAAACAGTAGCAGAGATTTTCCAAAAACAAATTACAAAAATAATAGAAACTTACTATGATTTCAGTTTGTGAACTTGTGTAGCAATTTTTTTACATTTTTTTGCATTTATTACAAATAATGTTAATAATGAGATTTTAAATTAACAAATCCAAGCTTAAAACTAATCAAGCGAAAACACCCATTCTAGTAATCAAATTAACAACAACAACAACAACAACCACAAGACATGTTTTTAAGGAAAATAAGGATTTCCAACCACGTAAAAATAGAACCTCTATTATAATAATACAGCGTGTTTATTCAAAGAAGAATATTTGCTGCTCCAGCATCAAAGCTCATAAGAGCATTTCATAATTAATTCAAGGCAGCGCATCATATTGACAAACGAGGGGAAACGAACCTCAAGCTGGAAAGTCTCAGACGTAGCATCTCCAGCTCCATCTTGCTGGGGAATATTATATCCACCATTCTGATATTGACTAGGGAAATCCTCACGTTTTCGTTTTCCAGAAGACATCATGAAGAAGTCCTGTAATTCTCTCCAATATTAAAACTGATAACCAACTTTGGTGCAACAGTACCATATCATTTTCAGAAGCAAAGAAGGAATATCCACGAAAATAATTCCAAAAAATAAGGCTCATAAAGCAATGACGGCAAGAACTCTCTGATCATGTATTTTCCCCGAACCAAAAACCATGCATCATTCTGCAATCTCATTATTAACGGATAACAGAAATTACCTGTGTCAGCGGTTGATGAGAGGTTCCTCTATCCGCCTCATCCCGCCCTTCAACGTAAGCTACAACAAGACAATAATCATCACTAAAGAGCCATTAAAAATACATAACAAACAGCTTTTTTGGCATTACACAAGTACATACCAACATTAACATCAACACTTAAAGGGGGCCTCTGATTTACCCAAGGAGAAGGCGGAGGTGGCTGTCAAAAGATAACAAAGAACAAATCACATCCATAAGTAACCCACAAAACTACAATGAATTTAGCAAACTTTTATTGTGTAAATGCCCCAAAAAATATTCCAAGCAAACAAATCTTTAAAAGAAGAAAAACTGAAGTCATTTGAAGTGAAAATAATTGAGAAAATAGAATTAAAAGAACTTGAAATATAATAGCCAACAAACATGAGGGTACTAACAAGACTGTGCCTACCATATATGAACTGGGCCTTCCATTTCCGCCCTTGACCTCAGCATTGCCACCAGAATCATTTACAGGAGTGGAATAATCACTAGATCCAGTAGGAATGTTATACATTGAGCTATCTGTGCTCCCTGGTAATGGTGTGCTTCCAGGTAATGGTGTCCGAATGGGAGTTTGCAAAGGCGTCTACAAACAATTAAGTAACTCCTATTAAAACTCCAAATTCCAAAACAAATTAACTCACAAATTACTTCAAAAATCACCTGAAACAACAATAGTTCAACAGAAACACACAGGAAAACTTCAAAATCAATCACAACTGACTCACAAACCACTTCTAATTCACATCCAAGTAATAATAACTTTTAAAAAATAAAGCACATAAAGACTCCATAATTTAACACACAATTTGAGCCCAGATCATTTTGAAATTTCGCACCCAGATAGCAATGTATGCAAAAACATAATTTTTTTTTCAAAAAAGACAAAATCCCAAAATCCAACACAAACAATCTCACAAATCAGTCCAAATTTCAAGCATAACAGAGAAACTCCATCATAATAAATGAAAATAATTAATCTGGTAACAAATAAACACTCACAGGTGGAAAGAGTATCTCAGCAGTGGGAGTTTCATACTCCTCAGTCCCCTCGTACGGTACATTAAGATCGTGAACTGGAGTTATCGGACCACCGGCTGCAGGCTGCTTAGGCGCTGATGACCTATCTATCGGACCGCATACAACTCCTGCTTGGATCATCTTCATCTCCCAAATCTAACCAAACCAACGTTAACCCAAAAAATAAATAAATACAACACCATTCCATAGCCAAATAAACTTCAATACAGCTCAGATAGAAACAAAATAATAATAATAATAATAATAATAATCAAGTGATGTCAAAACCCTAGACCTCATCAGATCCAACAAGAAGACAATATCTCTTCAAAATGTAGTTAACCTCTTGAGTAATTTAAAATACCAAATTTCGTTACTAAAATCTAAAATGATGGAAATTGAAATTTGAACTAAAAAAAAGTGATAAAATGAAAGAAAATTACTCCTTGAAGCTCGTTAAGAACACCCTCGCCAGGGCCGGCATTGACGAACTCGTCACGGACCTTGTTGATGACGTCTTCGATGACGCGGATGTACACCATGCTCGTCGAAGATGTAGCCATTATTTTCAATTGTAAATTTGAAGTCTTCCTAGCTCCTCCGATTAAAACTTTGTCGGGAAAACTTTGAATCCTAATAGATAAATTTCACGAGAAAATTTAGGGAAGCATAGCGAATTTTTTTAGGGTTTAATTTTTTGGGAGATATGATTGTGGAATAAGAGAAAACTAAAGAGAGAGGGAGATCGGAGAAAAGAGATTTGAGAGCGAGAGAAACAGAGAGGGGCGGACGAGAAAAGATGAATAAAGACTGGAATATAAATAGGTTTGCATCCGATTATCTAGTTGGGTCCACGTGGCGAGATCTGGCATGGTTCTAATTTTTTTTTTTTTTATTCTCTTCCGGGCAAGGATTTAAGTCTATCCGTGTATGCGTTTTTGTGTATGTCATGTACAACGTTTGATGAGGTTCTATTATCAGAACAAGATCACAACCGTCACCGCCTTTGATGCATTAGTTTCGGGTCCCACTATTTGTTTTTCTTTGTAAAGGCATACTTTGCTTATGGTGAAATGAGGTGATTTTACCGAAAATAATTTTGAATTACTTTATAAAACACTCAAAATAAACTTTAATCATCCAACAAAAATCGCAAACTTTACTTTAAACTATTTACCGTCCTTACTAATTATTATGTGAATAAAAGTTGACCTAAATTTTATTTTTAATAAAATAATACTATGAATATAAATTTCATCTTATATTATTTATTCTCGTTAATTATACTAAATTTTGTATTTTCATTCGACCTATACTCTCGTGCATCATTAACTTATATATAATAGTTTATATCTCTAATATTTTCGTTCCAAGTGAATTTTGAAATTCATTAATAAAATAGTTAAATTAAGGTTAATAGGTCAAATCTAAAATGTAACAGTGATTTTACATAAAAATATATATATATTTAATTTTTTTTTAAACACGATATATTTACATTATTAATATATATTTTTAAATTTTTAAGTTTTGTATTAGACAATTTTAAAATTTATATTAAAAATTTTTAATTAAAGTTTTAAATTTTGTGTTGAAATTTATATTATAAATTTATATTTTATAAGTAAATATTAAATAATTTATGTAAATAATTTTACTCATTTGATTTATTTATTTATATACAAAACAATTTTAATTTTTTTATTTTAAATTAATTTTTATTTATAATATTTATTTATTATTATTTTTTAATTTTTTGATGGATTCGAGAAAAGGTTGCTCATGCCAGGCGGGCTCGTTTGCCACCATAGGTGAAATATCACTGCCCACTCTTCTATGCGAATCATTGCCCAGTCCAACTTGGGCTACCGTGCAGCCGTAGATCCAAGCCCAAAACAGGGGCGAAGATGTAGTTTCGTCATAGGGTTACATTCGTAAATCGACATATTTAATTATCCAATTAGGTCAATCAAATGAACTCCCTGGAGTCTTTACTTAACTCTCCGTCAAGACTTGATAGAATAAGGACCTAACCTCCGAAATACACAAATAAAATAGCTCTCCTCATAAATATTACATCTCGAGCAGCAACCACTCTAGAGTCTCCAGTCTCCACCACCAAAACCCTAGAAAAATGTCGGGCGGGTTTTTCCGGGTAAGCTACGATTCAACAAATTTTCCTGTTTTGAGATCGTTTATTTCTTATTTTTGGAACCATATATTAGCAATTGAACTGGAAGTTTAGGACTACTTATTAAAATTCGTCGATATTGTTTAATTAGGGCACGTCGGCCGATCAAGACACGCGGTTCTCGAACAAGCAAGCGAAGCTCTTGAAAACGCAGAAATTCTCTCCTGAATTGGACCACCTGGTTCGTTCGATTTTTTTTATTTTTAAGAAATGCTCATATTATTTGTTTTTTTTTTTTTTTTTTTTTTTTTGTCTCTGCCTTGTGTTTTCGAGTTATGCATTAACTGAGTTGATAAGGTTAGAAAATTGAATTTTATTTGTTTTTCTTTTCCTATGCAATAGAGTTCATGAGACGTGCGTTGCTTGTGAATCCTCATTTGATGTCTATTAACAAGTTGTTAAAAATTGCGCACATCAAGATGTAAAGTGACATCTTACTATAAAATTGAATAAAATGGTATCTGGTGTTAAATGTTCGAATTATTTTTGTTATATTTTGTTAGCTGATGATGTGCGCAAATGATATGGTTCTAGGTGGACATGACGAAAGTGAAGATGGATGTCATGAGACCTTGGATTGCCAATAGGGTCACTGAGCTACTTGGATTCGAAGATGAAGTGCTCATCAACTTCATTTATGGTCTTCTTGATGGAAAGGTAGTTTATGATCTTTTGGTGGATAACAGTATCAGATTTGGAAAGAAAAAAGTAATTTGTTTATGTTATTACTTTTACTTTTGTGACCTTTCTTTTTCTTTGTACACATGTACTTGTGTGTCCTTTCTTTTTCTTTGTACACTTGTACTTGCGCGTTTTAAGTATATTCTCTGTTTTATGTTAATACAAAACCCCATTGCTTATTTTAATGCATGTTCTCTCCGCATGACTGTTCTTTAGTTTTGGCCACAGTGACAATTGAGTACACTATATTACTTGGAATAGGTTCTAAACATCAGCATAGCAATATTCCTACCCACGTAGATATGGGTTGATATAGATTAGGCTTGTTGTCCAATTCTTGTGATCTATTGTTAAGAAATCTTGATGTATGAATTTTGGGCTTGTACATTTTGAGCAGTTTATGTAGGTGTAATTATCTTGAACCTTGCTGCTTGTTTTGACACAGGAAGTGAACGGGAAGCAGGTTCAGATACAACTTACTGGTTTCATGGAGAAAAATACTGCAAAGTTTATGAAGGAGCTGTGGATGCTTCTTCTCAGTGCACAGAAGAATGCAAGTGGTGTTCCTCAACAATTTTTGGATGACAAGGAAGAAGAAACAAGGAAGAAAAAGGTATTTTCTTTTTTGAAGTCATGATATAGTTCTTAGTTTCACTGTTTTCTAATAATTTTATTATTGGTCATTGCAGTTAGAGGCAGATCGGATAGCAAATGAAATTCAGAAGAGGAAAGAGAAGGAAAATAGAGAACTTGATCAAGAGAGACAGAGAAATATGGTAAGAATAATTTATTCATGCTGGAGTTGCATTCTCTGGAGTTGGGTTTTTGGTTTTAACTTGCGTTTGTGTTTCTCATGTTATTCAGCTAGCTTCTGCAATTATTTGGGTTCATGTCCTTTACCTCAAACTACTGTAGGACGGTGCAGTTGAGATGAAGGCCACCAATGCTGCCCTGGTTCCAGACTCAAAAACTATGCTGGCAAAGGATTCAAGTGTCTATCCCAAGAATGAGGAAGAAGCTGGTGAGAGGAACGGTGTGAGAGGAAGGAACAGGTAAGGGGTTTAATTTTCAGGATTATTGTGGTACAAGGAATTTGTTATTTGCATCTAATCCAAAATAGCGCTTCGAAATGACGGGGCTGAAAATGTTGTGACATAGTAATGTTGTCTTTCTGTGACACGTGTGAGTTTGAATAACCCTGTTTGGTTTATTCTTGAAATGTAGTTATTTGCAAAACTACTTCCATTTGATTGAAAGGTAATGAAATATGGATTCAATTTCAAAGTTAAATGCTTATTGCCTTTTGCACATGCATGGGGCTCATAATTTGATCTTTGTTCACTGATCGTTATTTTCAGTGATCATATGTGTTTATTGAAAGATTTATAATATTCCATTATTTTGAATTATAAAACCAGGAAAGATTTATTGTCTGAAAGTAAATTTTTAATCTCTTTAATAGTTCAGCATTGTTCTTGAACAGTGATGCTATGTTAAACCCCTACAGGGTTTTTAAATCTACACTGCTCGTTCCCCTTCATCTCATCAGTAATAATGCTGAGTTTGCTGACTGTTATGCTATGCACTATCATTCTTCTGTTCTTATCGTGTGGGTTTATTGTTGAACATGTGGGTAACAGTAGTTTTATTATTATTCAGAGGCTCAACTTCTCAATCAATCGGCAATTTGCATTCCAATTCCAGAAGTTATTCAGAGTATGTTTTTATCATCCAGTTGCAACATTTTACCCCTGTTCAGCTATTTTTGAGAATGATATTTGTTGTTGTATCTTAACGTTTCTTGGCATAATATGTGTATTTGTAATGGCTGATTTCATGTCTGAACTGGTTTGATATGTAGATATCTAATTTCTATTAATACATGCAGTGACAGACGCAAATCAAGGAGTGTATCTAGATCACCTAAAGCACGAAGACGCTCCATCTCTCCAAAAAGACGGTCCATTACACCTCGTAGGAGACATTCACCTCGTAGAAGGCATTCACCTCGGATCTCCCACTCTCCTTCAAGAAGATCATCTTATTTTAGACGAAGATCTAGATCACGTTCGCCGCGTAGATCACCGTCTCCCTTACGCCGTAAGCTGCAGTCCCCATTTCGGCGTAAATCACCTTCCCTTCTACGTCTTGGATCGCCATTACCTGTTCAACATCGTAGATCACCATCACCTGTTCGGCGTCGAAGATCACCATCACCTGTTCGGCGTCGAAGATCACC
>JAXCLQ010000005.1:11571174-11587851 GCA_035584115.1 Cedrela odorata | reverse complement strand
AGATCACCATCACCTGTTCGGCGTCGAAGATCACCATCACCTGTTCGGCGTCGAAGATCACCCTCACCTGTTCGGCGTCGTAGATCACCTTCACCTGTTCGGCGCCGTAGATCACCATCTCCTGTTGGGCATCGTAGATCACCATCTCCTGTTCGTCATCGTAGATCTCCTTTGCCAATACGGCGCCACCGATCTCCTTTGCCTGTTCGGCGTGCATCTCCTTCACCCTTGCGGCGTACATCTACATCACCTACACGGCACTGGTCGCCATCTCCAGTGCGGCGTAGATCTCCCTCTCCTGTGCGACGAAGATATCAAAGGTCTCCATTGACACCACAACATAGGTCTTCATCCCCAATTGGATACAGGTCACCTGTGCGTAGCAGCATGAGATCATTGACTCCTTCCCCGCGCAGGTCTCCTTCACCGTATGAATTGAGTTCTCCATCTTCTGCTCAGCGTAGGAGCCCTTTGCCGATCAGGGGGAAATCTCCCAATGTCGGCAAGAGATTACCTGTGCTCTCTCCTAGGGAAAAAAATAGGTAAGGCAGAGCTCTTCTGGTCAACTCATGTTTTTCTGAATCTTGCTGTTGACTATGGAAAACAGTTTATGCTATAATGTAATATGCATCTCAGAACCCGTGAAAAAATGTCTCCTGCGGCACGTCAACCTTCCAGCTCTTTGAGGTTACCACAGCAAGATCCTAAAGACAGGAAAGATTTACCCAAGAGAGATTCAGCTTTTTCACCTTCACCAGAAAGATCACCAACTGTGTCAGAATCTCCGCCTCATTTAATAAGGAAAAGGTGTACTAGTGAAGACGGGAGGTACTACATCAGCTGTGATGATTACTATTTGCAATGTCTTATAATGTTTAAATCTTTATCATTTTGTTGAACATATATGTTTTTTAATTTTTGCCTGCTTTGGAAGGTCATTTAGTCCAGATGAAAGTCCTATGAGGCAAGCCAAGAAACAAATGGCCCGTGATGGCAGCATAAGTCCTTCACCAAGACCAAGAGAATGGAGACTTCGTCAGGATGGTCCAGAAACAAGCATAGAGGATAAAGAAACCAATCGCACTAGGTTAAAAAAAAAAATCAATATTTTTTGATTCCTAAATTGTCATCATTCTTGTTAGCATGTGAAATTCTAATTCCTTGATTTTTCTGAGATTTTATGTATTTAATTTTGTAGGGAGGATGGAGATCATAAATCTGCCCCATTACATGGAAGATCTGTGCGCTCATCCACAGTCAGTAAGCAGAAAGATTCTCCACGACGAATTCTCAATAAGGGCGGGCATTCACCTGGGAGGTAAACACATATATGCTATTCAGTATCCTGATTATTTGATCTCTCATGTTTTCATGCATGAGTTTATTTGTCGGTCTCATTTGTAATCTGATTTTGTTACACATTTCTGGCAGTGAGAAATTGTCTAGGAGAGGTGTTCATCTGGAAACTCTTGATCAGAAAAAGTCACCAGCATTGTATGAAGACTCCTTGTTGGGTGAGAGGCAACAGTCAACGTACCCTGGAGAAAGTAAAAAATCTGAGGAAGGAAACCACTCTCATAAAAATAAGGGCAAGGACAGTGAAAGACACCGTAAATCTGAAAATGTGACATTGGAGGTTGGAAAAGTTGATCGAAATAATAGGAGTGATACTTCTGATTCTGGTTCTGAGCAAAGAGATCAGCCTAGATCTAAGAGTAAGGAGAAGAGAAAGCATAAAAAATATGACAGAGAAGAAGAGGCTTCAGATGATGACTACAGTTATGATTCTGAAATAGAGAAGAAGGAGGCTAAGAGGAGGAGGAGGAAGGAAGAAAAGAAATTACGAAGAGAAGAGAAGCGTCGACGACGTGATGAACGACGTCGTAGAAAGGAAGAGCGACGTGCGGAGAAGTTGAAATTGAAGAATCAAAGTGATGCTGATGCTTCAGATGGTGAACATGTACCTAGGGGGGAGCATCTTCCAAGTGATGAAGAGACAGAATCTGAACAGAAGAGGCTTGAGATTGAGTTACGAAATAAGGCTCTTGAATCAATCAAAGCAAAGAGGAACAACAGTAGCTAAATCTCTTCTGTTTTGGAACATTTACATGTTATTTGTCATTTAAATCTTGTTCACCATTATCTTTTAAATTTGCTAGGCTATTTTATGTTATGAATGGGAATGTTGTTTTATTTTGGTTACTGTTTAATTTAGTCTGTGTTTACTGCTGGCAGCGGAAATGGATAAATGAGGATTTCCTGCGCTATACTCTTAAGTGCAACTAAATGCAGACTATGCTGCTAACTTTTCTGGTAATATTTGTCTTCCCTTTGTTGGGAATTTGATTTTTGTCATTTTCTGATATTTTATCCATTGCTTGGATGCGAAGGCATCTTGTTTCCTTCATTGGTTTTTTCGTGATTGTTGCATTTGTTATGTGAGATTTTGATTGCTGTAAAGTGTGTCTGAGTCTTGCAGCTGTTAGAAATTAATAAGATTTGTAGGTTTGACTATCTTGGTATTCTTCTTAAAAGAAAAATTAAACGTAAAGGTCTTGTTAATTGCATTGATACGAGACTGATACTAAATCAGCTTTCTGGTCAGTTGGTAGATGAAAATTTTGTCAACTAGATGACTTGGTTGAGCAGATCATATGCAGATCCACATTCTGAACTTCAATTCAGGTGAAGTGCTCTTATTTCTTTATAGGTCTTTTAAGAAGAAATCACAGTGCCTATTAGTGAATCCTCTTTGTATTTTAATCCTAGCTGCTTTCTCACAATTTTGGTTACCCTCTATATGGATGGCAGCTTGGGAATTAGTCCTGGGACTTAATTTTCTAAAATTCCTCACGGTTCTATAATTTTCGGACTCGTACTGTCCTGATGTTGATATGACCTGTAAGGTCTGTAAGGTACTGTTGTCTTGATCATTGTATGTATGTGTAATGATAAGCCGTATACAAAAAAAATGATTATTCTTTTAGCATTTTGAATGTGTTGAACTTCTGCTTTTCTTGAGCAAATACTGATTTGTTGGTCATCATTGCTTGTGCAGAGAATTTTTGCCCACTTTGCACTTTGTTTTCATTTTAGGCAGGGGAAATTGGTCAATAAGTGTTTGTGCTCTTGAGATGCCCTTTTGACCTTTCTTTGTCAATATTTACATACGTTGTGATTTTACTCTTTACTTGTCTGCTTTCTAGCCAACTATGATTATATCATGTAGTACAATGCATTTTATATTTCTAGCAAAATGATTATCTGCCCTTGTCAGGGATGTGAATCATGCCATGAAATGTAGTTTCATTTAAAGGTGTTTAACAGGAGGGCTTTATGATGGGGCAATTAATTGATAATTTTGTCCAACAGAGACAAAGTTTTCTAAGAAGTAGCTTTATTCATCTTTGGGGTGCTTGGTGTTGGTGTTGATAAATAAAACTGGAGCATTTGGTTATCTGATGACGATGGCAGTGGAATGATAGTAAAGAAAGCTGATTATGAGTGCTTTAGGTCCTTTATAAGGACAATGACTTGAGCTGAGGTGGTGACAAAGGCATTGATGGTAGCAAAGGTTCAATATTTGTTCTTTTATTAACTGAGGATGGTAGTAAAGGGTCACATCATTTGTAGAGAGTAGATTATTTATAAGAACGACGCTTTGCATAACAATGCTTGACATTGACGATGGTAGTACAGGTTCATGTTTATATTCAACATAATGTATGAACTAGATAAGAGCATTAGCATTTGACCTTGAACTAGATGACTCTTTTTAGCATTTGACCAAAGTTTGTCAATTTAGTGAAGAATAATTGGTGTACTGTTCTCCAAGATGTCCTTGATGCTGTGTCTAGGTGGTCTCTACAAATGCACTTTTCCTATTCCATTTCATTATGCTAATAATCTTATACCACAATTATATAGACCTAACTATCTGTGGTAGAATTCATGCACGTGGAAACATAGAAAAATATATCCATGAATCACTAATGCGTGCAATTTTACTCAAATATATTACAGAACCGCTGGCTCATCTACTACTTGTATCATTTATATTTATTAAGTGGCAGATAGAAAGTTGTACGAAGAAGAGTTGTTAAAAGCATTTGGATATAATCAAGACAACCAAGCAATCATATTTTGTTATCCTCCTAGGAAGTTCTATCAGGTATTATTTGGGTTTTGAGGCCTTTCCTCAGGCTGCTTGTCCTATAATCACCACATTCTGGACTTTCGTAGGGATTAATTGTGCGTGTTTCTAAAATTTGAGGATGGCAAAATTTCGTTTAATCAACTAAAGTTGGAATCATATATTTCTTGAAGCAATTTCAGCCGGAGCTGGATGATATGGCAGCAACGGAGAATAATTAACTGGATGTTGAACAAGCCCTGTATCTTAAAGATAATACAGTGTCGAAGTGACGTGACTTCATTATATGCAATATTCGACATCCCTAATAGTGGTTACAAGTTACCCGATTCCTGCCATATCTTTGGGTTAGTGGTTTTTGTGGACCATGACTATCAGACTTGTGGCAATCAATTGGATCAAGTTTGATAAACCAAGCTTTCAAGATCATCAGGTTTTCCCTCTGTATCTACTGGGTGGGGTGGGGTGGTTCTATCAGACGTCGATGCGTGGTACATTAAACGTATGGTGTCTAATTTCTTCGGTAGATAAACCGTGACAACGTGGCTCGATACTATTTGCCATCACATTTCCCTAGGCTCCACTTCTGGATAATATTCAAACCAAACAAAATTCACCAGATAACATTCATACCAAACAAAATTCAATTGCCACAAGCAGCATGGGGTGATTGTTAGAGATCAAAGAATTTGTTTAGTGCATACAACAAAAACACTACTACTACGTTAAAGAAGAAAGAAAGAGGGTCGCCTTCGTTATCCACTGTTTATACATTCATGGCTCCAACTCTTACATCCAATTCATTTCTTCCCAAAACCGCAATCCATTCGAGGCTATCCATAAAGGGCCCAAGACTCGCTGTGTTTGCCAAAAAGGCTGGATCTTTCCCTCCATTTCAGCTCGGCAAGCCGAAAGACGAGAATTCATCTTCAGAAGAAAGTTCAAATGGTGATTCAGGTCCTTTTCGTTTCAACTTCGGTAAGGTGCCGGATGTCAAATCTTTGATCCCAGTTGTGAGCAGCCCTGGAACTGGCTTGTCATTCGGGAACTCTAGAAGAAAAGATCCTGGCACAGTTTTTGTGGCCGGTGCAACTGGACAGGCCGGCATTCGCATTGCCCAAACATTATTGCGGGAAGGCTTTAGTGTTAGGGCCGGTGTGCCTGAGCTTGGTGCTGCTCAGGAGTTAGCTCGTCTCGCTGCCAGTTACAAGGTTAGCTTCTTAAATTGGATCACATGAGTTCTGAATTACTATCTGGGTTTGAATATCATAAAGATAGGTTACTGATTTTGGAAAGTAATTCTAGCAATTAGAAGCATTTTCATAAGCCGAATTTTACAGAACAGGGCAAGGCAGGCCTCATAATACAAGTAACAGTTGTTGCACTCTCTGTGCTGGTGCTGCATTCTCCTGAGGAGACGAGGCGCCCAATTGATAATTTTACATTAAAATTAAATTGCGGAAATTTGCCAAGTACCAACTAGGTTTTACTGTTGAAAAGCAAATCAATGAGATTAATCTAAATATTTTGTAAATCATATATTTTAAGTTTGAACCTTCTAATGTTCTAATTAATTAATTAATCCAAACACTTTTGATATAATATTATCTTTCACTGCACGATCGCCGCAGATCATTTCTAACGAAGAATCAAAGCGTCTGAATGCCGTTGAATCCACCTTCGACGATGCAGAATCAATAGCCAAAGCAATTGGATACGCCGGCAAAGTCGTGGTCACGATTGGTCCCGCTGAAAACGGTCCCACCACCGAGGTCTCAACATCAGACGCCTTACAAGTAATCCAAGCGGCTCAATTAGCAGGAGTAGGTCATGTAGCAATCATCTATGACGGGAACACAACGAGCAGGTCAACTTACAATGTTTTGGATGGCCTCTCATCATTCTTTAACAATCTCTTGTCACGAAATCAGCCGTTGACTGTACCTGAATTTTTGCAAAAAGTAATCGAAACGGACGTTAGCTATACGTTCATAAAGACAAGTTTGACTGAAGATTTCGCGGCCGAGAGTTCCTACAATGTTGTGGTGTCAGCTGAAGGAAGCATTGGTATAAATCGACTACAAAGTAATGTAATGTATGCGATTATATCTATTTCATTTTAATTTGTTTCTTGGTATGAATATATATATATATATGTGTGTGTGTGTGTGTGTGTGCGCACGTCGCGCGCACACGCGTTTTATGTCTTCATATTAATTCAATAATTATGTTTAGGTAGCAAAGTCTCAAATAGCATCTCTGGTGGCAGATGTTTTCTCTAACACAGCAGTCGCTGAAAATAAGGTACATTTTTTATGAAGATTGAGAAGAACACATGATTATGACAATATTGTCAATTGTCATGACAGTTTATAAAGAAAAAAAAAATTAATGCTATGTTGCAATCCATATATAATGTTAGGTAGAGTTTGAATGAGGATAGGATTGAAATTTATCTGCAAATCTAAAAGCATTGTTAGTTTATATTGGCTGAATGTTTAGTTATTTTTATTATTTAGGTTGTGGAAGTTTTTACGGATCCGTCAGCCCCAGCAAAGCGGGTAGATGAACTTTTCAGGTGAATTGTAATGCTATTATTTGCATGCGAGTCTTTTGGTTTCAGTTTGGAACAGAAACATGAATGCATGCATGGCCTAATCTATACAAATTAAAAACATGTGACATGGTTTTAGTGCAATTCCTGAGGATGGAAGAAGAGCTGCTTATACTGAAGCTCTTGCAAAGGAAAAAGGCGAGGAGGAGGCAAGAATAGCTGCAGAAAAAGCTCGCAAAGCAGCTGAGGCAGCAAAGCAGCTTGAAGAAGAGGTGAAAAAGCTTTCTGAACAAGAGGCTCTTGCAGCTAGATTAGCCGAAGAAGCTCAAGAGAAGGCTGAGGCTGCAGGGACTCCAATGGGAGACCTATTGAGTAAAGCAAAAGATATTGGTTCAGGATTTTCTTGGGATAAATTTAGTTCCCAGATTACAACTGCAGTTCAAAATTCTACTGAGAAATCGAAAGTACAGATAGCTACTGTTAGGGGACAAGCCAAGGCCAGGACGCTGCCGTCCAAAAAAGCTGTTGTTAAACAATCTACACCAAAGCCTCGTGTTGTTATGAAGCCAAAGGAGGAACCAAAGACCAAGGGGAAACAGACTGAGTCAAAGCCGGAAGTGAGGAAGGTGTTTGGTGGCCTGTTTCAGCAAGAAACAATATTTGTTGACGATGACTGATCAGATGATACTTTGCAACATAGTTTCAGTCTTTCAGGATGTTAATTTTGTGCTAATGTGGATTAGTATGTGTGTTATTATTGTTGACGAATCTAATAAGCATGGAACTTGTACTGGCTTATTGCCTTCAATTTTATGTATTAGCCCAAGAGGAAGGAGTCCCTCTCAAATTCTTGGTTATTAATAATTCTCTGGCATCATCTGGGAAATGCCTTTTATACCATATTTAGGAAAAAAAATTGTAGGGTAAACCGTCCTAAATCCTAATTATACCCCAACATATATATGCATACAGTTATCTAATTAAATAATTATAGTACCAAAGATTTTTCTTTTCTCTAGTTGTAGATGCATTTTAATAGTCCAAATATGCATATATTCATCGAGAGTAACTTCCTAAATTAATCGGGTTTCTGTGCAAATGGTCAACTTGAAAGGGATTGACAATAACAACAACAAAAGATGACAAGTTGACAGCCATGATAATAACTACAACGTACAAATACAATGGCAAAAACTAAAACTTAGTGACAAATACTGGTAGCAATTATGTAACAAATCAGAAACTTTAATTTTATTTAATTAACTACAATTTTTCAAAGCAAAAATCCTCTCTCCCTGCCAAGAGGAACCCCATTCTTCATTACTCTCCATCTATCGTTCCCGTGAAACCCATTCTCCCAATGAGTAGAACTGTGTTATGAATCAATATGTCTTGGTTAAAATATATGTTTTCATCGCAAGTGGAGCGACTAGTTTTCTTTTTTTTCTCAATAGCATAAGCTGCATGCATGGCTCGATTTAAATTTTATAATCTTAGTATGAGGTGATTTACCGTCGCCAAGAATTCTATAAACACTTCCCTTAATCGTTTATCCATGGAATAGTACATGTACGGGCATATTCTAGCACCGAGAAAGACGTTTAAACCTTGGAAATGTCGATCCCTATCTATGTATCATGTCTGCTTTGATTCAGGTTTGAAAGTAGAGAATTGCCAGAAAAGAATGAAAGTACGTAGCCATTGATATGCAATATCGATATACCCACAGACGCACATTTTGATGTCTTGGTTTATCATGGACCATAGAATTGAAGTCTGCAGTTCTTAGAGATGCAATCTGGGGTTCGTTCATGGTTGAGGTAAATGCCGATCTTCAAAATTGCCTCAAACGATAATCTTCTCCAGTAATCATGGCTAGACCACTCGGAAAATAACATTTTCTCATTGAGATTGCATTTATAAAAGAAATTAAGAACTTAATTCCCTAGAAAAGGTTCATTGCAAATAGAACTTTTCTTTTTGGTCTCATCAGACAAAAAATTGGCACACCAACGAGGGAACGTAATGTTGTAAAATTACTTGGTAAAAAACTAGTCCAATAGTCTATCATGCAAAGAAAATTAAAAGACAAAAAGGTAAATGGTCTCAGAGATTTTATATATGAAATTCTAGAAACGATGCTAGTAATTGATGATCATGGCTAACAGTCACGGCTCATTTAATACAATGGCAATCAAAACTGTGTAGGTGGTTAAAAATCCATTGATACAGTTGCAGGTACAGCTAGTATAACTATTAAGAAGGTGTGAAGTCAAGTTAACGGATATAACAGGTTTTTGTATTTTCAATATTATAAAGCTACTTAGTAAACTCTATAAATATAGAGTATTCATTGCTGTGAGATATAGGAAAAAATTGGGAATAGCTAATGAGAGTAGAGAGATTAGCTAGACACTTAAGTACTGCATTTATGGGTTAAAAACAAAGTGTGTGTTGATAAGTTCTCAACAGTTGAATATGTATTCTTGATTTGGTTTAATCTTGATGAATTCTTGACAATAGATGTAGGTCTTTGTGACTGAACCACTTAAATTTTTTTGCGTTCTTTAGTTGATTTTTATTAGTTTTCAATTCTTGTTTTGTAATAGAAGCAAATCTTGTAGTTGTAAAGTTCAGTTCTCAGTTTCAGCATCAGATAGCAAGAAACGTGAAGTCATTCTATTCTCATAAATTGGTATTAGAGCTTTATTGATTGCACAAGAATGGCTCATCCGAAGTTCGAACTAGAGAAGTTTAACGGAGAAAACAATTTCAATCTTTGGAGAATTAAGATGAGGGCATTGTTGGTTCATCAGGGTCTTGAAGATGCATTAATGGGAGAAAAAAATATGCCAAATTCTTTGAATAATAAAGAAAGAAAAGAAATCCTTAACAAAGCTTATAGTGCTCTGATGTTAAGCTTAGGTGACGGTGTTCTTAGGGAAGTCTCAAAAGAAACTACAGCAGCTGGTTTGTAGGAAAAACTGGAAAGCAGGTATATGACAAAATCACTAGCAAATAGGCTTTACAAGAAAAGGAGATTATATACTTTTGAACTGAAAGAGGGTGGTTCGATAAGGGATCACCTTGATAAGTTCAAAGATCATATTAGACTTGGAAAACATTGATGTGAAGATTGAAGATGAAGACCAGGCAATGTTGCTCTTAAGTTCTCTACCAGATTCGTATGAACACTTTATTGATACTTTAACACTTGGTAGAGATTCTATATCCATGCAAGATGTTAAAGTAGCCTTGAACTCAAAGGAACTAAAGAAAAAGGAAGAAACAAAAGAAAAAGGACAAGGAGAAGTTTATACACCAAGAGGAATATTAGATAAGAAAAATTCAAAGTACAAGAATTAACAAAGATTCAAGTCAAGAACTAAGAAATTCAAGTGCTTCCAATGTCATAAGGAAGGGAATTTCAAAAGGGATTGCCCGGAAAAGAAAAGCAAGCAAAAGGACTTCAAGGAAAATGCAAGGAATGTGACTATAGCTTCTGAAGACAGCAACTCCTCCTTTGAAGACTATAAAGTAGCAAGGTTATTTGTGGCATCTGAGAGAAGAACAGAAGGTCAATGGCTTCTAGAATTTAGTAGTTTTTTTCATATGTGTCCACATAGAGGTTCATTTATCACTTATAAGTCTAGCTATGGGGGAAAGGTTTTGATGGGCAATAATGTTTCTTGTAGTATAATTGGAAGTGGAAATGTTAAGATTAAAATGACTGATGACTCAATCTTAAACTTCAAAATGTGAAACATGTTCCTGAACTTAAAAGAAATCTAATATCTCTTGGAATGTTAAACAAATCTAGTTACATGTTTAAGACTGAAAAATGAACTTTAAAGGTCATCAAAGGTTCGATGGTTGTGATGAAGGGAACCATGAGTAATGGGTTATATGTCCTAGTGGAGAAACACTGGCAGGATCAGCTTCTGTGTCTTCTTCAGAAACTGACAAGTTAAGGCTATGACACTTGAGGTTAGGGCATATAAATCATAGGAGCTTATAGGAATTAGCTAAAAAGGATTACTTAGGAAATGATAAGATCAGAGGGATAGAATTCTATGAAGAGTGTGTACTTGGGAAAGCTTGTAGAGTCAAGTTTGAGAAAGGAAAACATATAACAAAAGACAGACTTGATTACATTCATGCTGACTTGTGGAGGCCTTCTTAAACTCCATCAATGGGTGTAGGCAAGTATTTTTTGTCTATAACAAATGACTACACCATAAAACTGTAAGTACATATACTCAAAACAAAGGAACAAGAACTTATTTGCTTCAAAAACTGAAAGATGCTTGTTGAGAAACAAACTGAAATGAGGGTTAAAGATTTCAGAACAAACAATGAACTTGAATTCTGCAACAAAGCATTCAATGAGTTCTGTGTTAGAGAAGGAATAATCAGACATAGAACAGTAAGGATAACTCTTCAACAGAATGGAATTGCAAAAAAGATGAACATAACTGTCATAGAAAAAGTAAGGTGTATGCTCAATCACTCAAAGCTATCAAAAGGTTTCTAGGCTGAGGCTTTAATCACTGCAGCTTATCTAATTAATAGGAGTCCTTCAAAGGCCTTGAGACGGAAAACACTACAAGAAACTTGAAGTGGTAGATCAACTGATTATTAAAGGTTAAGAAACTTTGGGTGTCCAGCTTATGTTCACATAAGGCAAGAAAAACTGGAACCAAGAGCTTTAAAAGGAGTGTTCTTAGGATATCTAGAAGGTGTCAAAGGATTTAAGATCTGGTGCACCAGCATAAGTCCACCCAGGTGTATAATCAGCAGAGATGTTGTCTTTAATGAAGAAGTAATGGTGTCCTCAAAACAGAAACTGGTAGATCAGGTTATAAGTATAGATGCAATCCAGAAGGACGAATAAAGTTTAGCATCAGAAGTGGTTCAAATTGAGGTGGAGCAAACACAAAATTTTGAAAACCATGAAGATGATATTGAATCAAATTCAAATGCTGCATAAACACCAGAAAGTGACTATTAGTTGACTAAAGACAGACAGAGAAGGACCATCAAACCTCCCACCAAATTTGGTTATGCTGATTTAATAGCATATGCTTTTGTTACAATGGAGAAATGCACAGGTAGTGAACCAACGACATTTTCAGAAGTAATAAATAGTAAACACAAAGACAAGTTGTTAGAAGCTATGAATGATGAAATAAAATCATTATAAAAGAATAAAACTTAGACATTGATACCAAGACCAAAGGATGCAAGAGTTGTTGACTGTAAGTGGATCTTCAAAGTGAAAGAAGGAACTTTAGAATCAGATCCATTGAGATTCAAGGCCAGGTTAGTATTAGTGTTGTATGCCCTAAAACCATTCGTGTTGTCGGTTTTGGATATATTGTATTGAATTACTATTGTAATATGTATTGTAATATTTATTAATAAAAGAAATTATTTCAATTCATGTATGTATGTTGCTTCTTCTATCTATACATACTAATGATAGAATATGCAAATGAATTGTCCAAGATAATTAGATTATCTAAATGATTTCTTATATATGCAATATCGAATGGGCAACGATGTCGCTCAGTAAGCACATTGAATGTCTCCGGTAAATATCATAAGATGATATTAATGTAGGTGACATGATAGTCATGTCATTAGGACATTAGTCTAGATTAACAGTTAGAGAACTGTTTTTCGAACGTGACCAAAGTTATGATGAATCACACAAAAATATGTTATCAATAATTTATCATATAATTATACTAGTTTATTAACTACTTCTTAGACCTGAGATATCATAATTGTTGATCGGTATAGATGCACACGGTTCATATAGTGTATAAATACGAGACTAATCATATCTTGTACACACAAGCCAGTTTGGTCATGTGTTGTTTATATCGAGATGCAAATGATTGTAAGATGGAATCTGTTGACTCGATACAGAGGATTTCGAGGTTCCGTTAACTCGGTCCAAATTCGAGTTCCCAGACAAATATTAGTAAACGGCTGAAAAAAAAGTCTTTAAACAAAGCATACATGTTATTCGAAGAGTTCGTAGTGACAAGTTCAACACGTATTAACTGATTATCCGCATATGAATAAATTTAGGGTTTTGACATCTGTGAGCCCTAATTTAGTTGAGATTGGACAAACGGAAGGAGATTATCCACATGGAATATATAATTAATCATAAAATGTTCAATGAAGAGTTTCTTCATTGTAGTTTAGGGACTATGGCATTAGACAAATAGAAGGAGATTATCCACACGGAATATATAATTAATTATAAAAGGTTCGATGAAGAGTTTCTTCATTGTGGTTTAGGGACTATGACATTAGACAAACAAAAGGAGATTATCCATATGGAATATATAATTAATCATAAAAGATTCGATGAAGAGTTTCTTTATTATGGTTTAGAGACTATGGCATGTTGCTAGATGTTAACCATAGTTGTTGAGCATCCGAATTGTTTGAAACGAACTCGATAAGATCAATTTTAGCTCATAGCTAACTCTATAGTAAACCCAAGAGGTCACAACCAATAACTTGTGTTCTTCCTTACTATGAGAGAGATTAAATATTATCCTCAACAGAGTTAGCACTTTCAAAAATAATATTTAGTCGAAAAGTGTAAATGGTTTAGTTTAACAAACCTGAAAGTTTTATAAAATGACCCGAATGTGACTTAAAGTAAGTTACAATATTCCATCAATATTTAAAATTATAAATGGAATTAAAATAAATTTGGTCAAAACAAGTTTGACCAAATTTAGGGTCAATTTGTAATTTCTTAAAATATAAAAGCCTAAGTAATATTTTATATTTACTATTAAAAAGCTTGTTGGATAAGGTTTGGACTTATTTGTCTTTGACTAAAAGACTAATGACACTTTAGTAAATGAGAATATATATATATATATATATAGTCATTTTCTAATTTTTGAAATTAATTTTTTATTATTATCAAAAATATAAAAAGCCCTCTTTCTCTCTAACAAATGGCCAAGGCAAGGATGACAAAAGGGGTTTGATTTCTTAGAGATCTTGTAATTTTAAGGTTTTTCACTTTATTCTTAAGCTAATTGTTAGCTTAATTGAATGTATTATTAATTAATTTTGTGAAAATATTAATTAAATACATGATAAAATGTCATAAACCCTAAAATGATTAATTTCACCTCATCATATCTTTCAGTTAGTAGCCAAAGGTTACACACAAAGAGAGGGGATTGATTATACAGAAGTCTTTTCCCCAGTGGTAAAGCATACTGTGATCAGAATATTACTAGCTTTGATAGTAAAATATGACCTTGAATTGAAACAAATAAATGTAAAAACAGCTTTCTTGCATGGTGAATTAGAAGAGCAAATCTTGATGAAGCAACCTGAGGGGTACAAGTCAGGTCAGTATAGACATCATGTGTGCTTGCTGAAGAAATTTACATATAGCCTTAAACAATCTCCAAGACAATGGTACAAAAGGTTTGATGTGTTCATGATAAAAAATGGATATCAAAGAAGCAGTTATGACTGCTGCGTATAGCATAGGCATGTTGGGGATGAGAGAGCAATTTATCTACTTTTGCATGTAGATGACATGGTAATAGCAAGTAGAAATTTATCTGAAATTCAAAAGTTGAAAGGACAGCTCAAAGAGGAATTCGAAAAAAAAGACTTAGAGAAGGCAAAGAGGATTCTTGGTATAGATATCAAGAGAAATAGAAGTGTTGGAAAACTGATTATTTCTCAAGAATCATATGTTAGCAAGTTTTTGTGTAAACATGGAATGAAGGAAGCCAAGTCAGTAAGCTGTCCACTAGCAGCTCATTTCAAGTTTTCTTTAGTTGATTGTCCAAGTTCAGATCAAGAGAAATCAAAGATGACCTCATTACCTTATTCTAATGCTATAGGAAGCTTGATGTATGCCATGATTTGCATAAGACTAGACCTAGCCTTTGCAGTGAGTATGTTAAGTAAATATATGTCAAATCTTGGAAAGAAGCTTTGGGAAGCTGTTAAGTAGATAATGAGGTATCTAAAGGGTACAACCGAAGTTGGTCTGAAGTTTGATAAGAGTGGAAGACATGATCAAGCTCTCCTAAGATATGTTGATGCTGATTTTGCAGGTGACTTGGACAAAAGGAGATCTAGAACAGGTTATCTATTTGTTTTGTGTGGATGCTTAATTAGCTGGAAATCAATGTTACAACATGTGATAGCTCTCTCTACCATTGAGGCCAAGTATATTGCAGCAGCTGAGGCAATTAAAGAAGCTAAATGGCTTCATGGTTTAATTAGAGAATTGAGAATTCAGCAATAATCAGTATGTGTCAAGTGTGACAATTAGAGTGCCATACATTTGAGCAAAAATCAAATGTATCATGAGAGGACAAAGCATGTAGATGTCAAGTATCACTTCATAAGGGATGAAATTTCAAAAGGGTTGATTAAACTAAAAAAAAAGTACACACTTATGAAAATGCTGCTGATATGCTTACTAAAACACTAATAGCATCAAAGTTTACACATTGTTTAGACTTAGTTGCTATTGGTCAGGAGGAGTTGAGTTTTCTAAGCTGAAGCCAAGATCGTCATGAAGGATTTATAACTAAGGTGGAGATTTGTGAAGGTGATTAAAAATCCATTGATACAGTTGCAAGTACAGTTGGTATAACTGTTAAAGAAGGTGTGAAGTCAAGTTAACAGATATAACAGATTCTTGTATTTTCAAGGTTATAAAGCTACCTTGTAAACTCTATAAATATAGAGTATTCATTGCTATGAGATATAGGAAAACATTGGGAATAACTAATGAGAGTAGAGAGATTAGCTAGACACTTGAGTATTGCATTTATGGGTTAAAAACATAGTGTGTGTTGATAAGTTCTAAATGAACAATTGAATGTATATTCTTGATTTGGTTTAATCTTGACGAATTCTTGACAGTAGATGTAGGTCTTTGTGACTGAATCACTTAAATTCTTTTGTGTTCTTTGGTTGATTATTATTAGTTTTCAGTTCTTGTTTTGTAATATAAGCAAATCTTGTGATTGCAAAGTTCAGTTCTTAGTTTCAACATCAGATAGCAAGAAACGTGAAGTCATTCTGTTCTCACAAAAACTAACAGAGAATGATACTTGAAAATTCATATAATGGACAAGTCTCTTTTTCCACATTTTTTATGAACAATTAACCATTTACACAGATAGAACACAAACACATAGGAGAAAAAGGAGATATTTGATAAAAAGGATTAATTCCTTTATTCAATATTATTGTTGAAGCAAACTGAGAAACTCTAGAGAAATAATAAGAGAATTAATGTAAATTTCTTCTCAAGATGATATAGAGTCATACTAAACATCTTTTCAAAATCTTTTGACTCTAAGAATGGTAATCAAATCTGTCATATAATATACAAATGATTCATTCTTTTATTTTATATTTTTCACTATAAATAGTGAAATTGTAAAATTTAAATAAAATAATAAAAAAAATATTATTTCTTAAATAAAATATAAAAAATTTAAGTATTTACAAACATGTCAAGATAAGTTGAGATTCCATAAAATTTCTTTCAATGGCTTGAGAGAATAATCGTCACATTAATGAATAAATCTTCACCAAACTCAATGATTATCTCCTAACGAAACTCGATGATTCTCTCTACAATATCTTTTTATAAAATTTAAAAAAATGCTTGATATATATATATATATATATTTAAAAATCTTTGACAATATTCTTTCCTCTATAATTTTTGTCAATAACAATTTTCTTCAAGAGCATCTACTCTAGAATCTGATGATAAAAATTTCCCAATAATTTATCCTTGTTTTGAAAAACTTAAAAGAATGATCACATACTCATCGTATACTCATTGTAGACTCATGCACGGCCGCAAAAGAAAGCAATGCTAGCTTCCGAAGAAACATGCAAAAGGAGATCATAGATCATATATATATATATATATATA
>JAXCLQ010000005.1:11531182-11546823 GCA_035584115.1 Cedrela odorata | reverse complement strand
TTTGTTTTCTTTCTTTCAATTATTGGCTGGCTATAGTTAATGTTGAGATCTCATCAGGGTTTAATTGCTGATATTGTTATATAAATGTTAGTGAACAACTGTCTTTTTGTTTACATGGTTGTTGATGAAGCTGAAATCATTAATATTATGAAAACAGAGTAAGGCTTTCATAATTAGACATGCAATCATGCCCTTGCCGAAAGTTTTCTCTTTACAGATGCAATTCAATATTGCAATCATAATTCACAACGTCGTCATTAGTAATGAGTGTCGACAAGGTTCACCCAATTCCAATATAAATGTTTGGTTTTGTAATTGGCATGATCATCAGGCTTGCTGTTGTGGAGGAATTGGCAGAGCTAGGCGCCAATGTACATACATGCTCCAGGAATGAAACACAGCTTAATGAATGCGTACGTAGACTGGAAATGAAAGGTTTTAAAGTCAGCGGTTCAGTATGCGATGTATCATCTCGAGCAGAAAGAGACAAGTTAATGAACAAAGTCTCCTCTCTGTTTAATGGAAAACTTGACATCTTTGTACGTTTCCTAAACCAGCAGAGAATCCAGTTCGCTATACAATACAATATAATTATAAGCTGATGCTGGTCTGATGAATTAATAATTTTAATTTTATATCTATATGTATAGGTAAACAATGTTGGGACAAGTGTACCAAAGCATACTCTAGAGTACAATGCAGAAGATTTCTCAATTGTGATGAGTACAAATTTTGAGTCTGCATTCCACTTGTGTCAAATTGCGCATCCTCTATTGAAAGTTTCAGGGGCAGCAAGTATTGTTCTCATGTCCTCCGCGGTTGGTGTGATATCAGCTAATGTTGGAACGGTATATTCAGCAACAAAAGGTAATTAATTCATTAATTACTATTATTCATATATATATATATATAGAGAGAGAGAGAGAGAGAGAGAGAGAAAATTGCAGGCATATTATATGTATATAATTGGGTGTGTTGAGCAGGAGCCATGAATCAACTTGCAAAAAATTTGGCATGTGAATGGGCAAAAGACAACATAAGGGTCAATTCTGTGGCTCCTTGGTACATCAGAACTCCCTTTGTTGAACCTGTAAGATCAACTATCCATTGGTTTAGTCTGAGAGCAGAGCATCATATTCTTTCTTATATATAATTGTTGTATAAGCAACTGACCTTGGTTGCAGCTGCTGAGTAATAAGAAGTTCATGGAAGAAGTGAAGTGTCGAACTCCAATGGAACGCATAGGGGAACCGAAGGAGGTGTCTTCCTTGGTAGCATTTCTTTGCATGCCTGCAGCCTCTTACATAACTGGACAAACTATTTGTGTTGATGGAGGATTTACTATCAACGGCTTCTTCTTCCCAATAAAATGGCATGAGTACGAACTTAATTAGAAGCCGCAATGATCTCAATTGCATGCTGCTGTGACGAGTACTGAATATTCATCTCTAATATGTTAGATTGGATTGTAGCTGCGACTGCGATCATCAATCTATGAAATTTTTCATTCCAGATTTCATAACGCTGGCACAATGGGGGGGTTAAATGTAAAATGGAAGAGTTTAGCCCATAAAATAAAAGAACTTGAACTTTGTGCCCTATTGTTTGTCAGTACTCTTCCTCTACAAGCTTAAACATCACACACAATAAACACTGGCTATTGACTAGTCGTTCTTAATTTAAACTTTGTGCTTTCTTTCATTATTTGCTGAGCTACATTCACTTCCATACGATAACTCAAATTCAAGACCCATTAACTTTCATTGGAAGACTTTAAGGTTCATACAAAATTACAACACAATATTCTAATTACAATTAAAGAAAGACACGGTTAAAAATTGAACTAATTAAATAATATTATTTTAATTAGAATAAAATAAATAATATTATTATTATTAAATAATAGGAAATCTTTGACCCTAATTAATTTTTATTATCACTAATTAATCTTTAATTAAAAGTTGTGTATCAGAAGAGAAACCATACCAAACTGGAACACCCAAATACTCTCCCTACTCTATTAAAATATTTATTTATTAAAAAAAAAAAAAAAAAAGGCAAGTGACAGCATTGCACAGCACATTTTTAGAATTTTATACTTTTGATTTTGATATTTTGTATACTACGTACACTACACAAATACATAAAATAGTTTTTCTGTATATGTTTAACTGAGTGTGTGTTGCCACGTATTACAAACCGAAAACACTGTCGTATGTCTATGTGTCAATCTTTCAAGTCGTTTACAAATTTTATGATTACATTACATGCACTGCTTATGTTTCGATTCGATGCCAAACGTTGGGCAAAATCTTCTTGCTCATGCAATCAACCACGTACGCAAATATTACTCAACACGAGTCACCGTCTTACTGTTACTCTTTTCAATTATTCTCTAAACGTGTCTTACTCTTCCCCTCCTCTCTCTCACGCTTTCTCTGCTCTGCACTGCACGGCACTGCAGTGCACCAGCCTAAGACAATGCACGTTTTTTCATAACCTTCACACCCCGCCGTCTGTCCTTCATTCACCTATCCCAAATCTCGCCGTATCCCGTTTTGGGAAGGGAAAATATTCATAAACCACAGTCCACAGCTCTACCTATCCCCTAACGTAACCTAACCACACAATACCTAATTCCCCAAAAGTGACCTCAGTTAAGTCACAACTCTACACTCTAGTTGTTGTTCTAACTAGGGTTAATGTCGTGATTGCATTGTCTGTCACGTAGCACTTTACTTTATCCTCTTGTCAATTCATGCACCAGATATGGTACAATTTCTTGCCAGCCAGATTGTACGCGTGGAGCCCTATCGTTAGGGCTTCGGGCCCCACCTCACCTGTACTGTCGTCATCTAACACGTATTCCACTTATTTCCCTCCACGTATACCCAAGAATCCAGTTTGGTGATTGCGTTTCTTCCTACCTGATTATAATTGAGTACGGTGAAGGGTCGTTCAGGAATTTAAGCCAACACTACTGAGGCCAGGCCATGATTTTTCAAAAAATTTTTTGAGGGGTCCGTCTGTTCGGTTATGTTCGATCCAATTCTTAATGAAAACAAACGGGTCGGGTCGGGTCATGGGAGTGTCGTCTGATATGCACACGTGTTTAAGGATAGAAGAATTCCGCTCTAAATATTCTATAGGCATCAACGACGTTGACAAGTGGGCCCACGTTACTGAATTACAAGTGATACGTTCTACCATTTCATTGGGCCACAACACCCGAGCCGAATAATGTTGGAATTTTAAATTAAAAGGGAAAATCGGGGCCCAATCTCGTATTCTTCGATGGAGCCACGTGTTACCAAGTCAAAAATAAACGAAAAAATAAAATTCAAATTTCTTAAAAGTTTTAAAACGAAACGACGCCTTGGAGTGGAGGAGGACCATATGCTTGTCAGAAAAGGAAGACTCCCTTATCGCGTTGTCTGTGTTCAATTGGGCCACGTTCGTCCGTACCAGTTACACGTGTTGGATCTCAACGAAAGTAAAAAGATAATCAACGGTGAAGATGTGTTCATTTAGGCAGAGAAGCACTCCGTTACGCACACTAGCATCTGTTTGGTCACCCCGTGACGGTGTTGGGCAGGCTGCCCGTAGATAGCACAGCAAAAAGAAACGCTCATTTAACAGGTCCCTACGTAAAAAGCCTTCCAACTCTATGAATATGAGTTGCCTTTTAAAGCCTTGCTTGAGCGCGCGAGCGTTTTCTTTTCATGATTTTCATTTTCATTCTCATATTCCGATAAATGATTTCAACATTGTAGCATGAGGCAAATCATTACTGCTTCTCTCACTAGATAAATAGCGAATCTCTGATTCCTGGTGGCTAGTAATTAAGGAGTGTAATTTGTGATGACGGAGATCTGCTGTGGAGTGGTTAGCGAAAGTGAGGCAACAACGCCGTGTGAGCCACGCTCACGTGCAGCTCGGCGTCGGCGAATGGATATCAGACGGTTCAAATTTGTTACTGGCGTGCTCCCAGCAGAAACGGAGGAAAACGAGAGATCAAAACGGCAGAAGCTAGATGCTTGTTCGGCGTCGTTTTATCGTGACTGTGATTACGCCGTAGAGAACTGCGTTTCGGATGAAGAAGAAAATGAAGAGCAAATGAAGGTAGAAAATGGAAAATCGGAGACGAAAGAGATGTTAATATTGAGTGCGTTACCTTCATCATCTTCATTGGATTCAGAAACATATCCCAAGTACGGCATCGCTTCTGTCTGCGGTAGAAGAAGAGACATGGAAGATGCAGTCGCGGTTCACCCTTCCTTTTCTCGTCAAAACAATGAAACCACGACTGGTGAATTGCACTACTTTGGCGTTTATGACGGCCACGGCTGCTCTCATGTATGAAGAAATCTTTACTTCTTTCACTTTTCAGAATCGAACAAAATTTCAGATTTAATTGTTTTATTTATTTATTTATTATTTATTTAGGTGGCGATGAGATGTAGAGAGAGGTTGCATGAGCTGGTGAAGGAGGAGCTGGAGAGTGACGGAGCGGAAATAACAGAATGGAAAGGTGCGATGGAACGAAGTTTCACGCGCATGGACAAGGAGGTGAGTGCTTGTAACGAGGGAGTGGTTGAGGCTACTTGTAGATGTGAGCTCCAAACGCCGGAGTGCGATGCCGTTGGATCTACTGCCGTTGTCGCCATCGTAACGCCCAATAAAATTATTGTTGCCAACTGCGGCGATTCTAGGGCCGTTTTGTGTCGTAACGGCAAGGCATTTCCGTTATCTTCTGATCACAAGGTTACTACTATTCTTTTTTATTTGGAAAATAAAAATAAAAATAGAATCTTCTTTAATGAATTAATTGATTAAAAATTTGACACATTTGTTTGTTTGTTCGGTGGTTGCAGCCGGACAGGCCGGATGAGCTGAACCGGATCCAAGCGGCGGGTGGTCGAGTGATATACTGGGATGAGCCACGTGTCCTTGGAGTTTTGGCGATGTCAAGAGCCATAGGTGACAACTACTTGAAGCCTTATGTTAGCAGTGAGCCGGAGGTGATGATAATGGATCGAACGGGTGAGGAGGATTGTTTGATACTGGCTACGGACGGTCTGTGGGACGTGGTGTCAAACGAAACAGCATGTGGGGTTGCGCGTATGTGTCTACGTGGAAAAGGGCACGCTCCACTAGCAACACCACCGGGTTCTCCGGCGGAGAACGAGGTGGGGTCTAGTAATATTAATGGTGGGGAGAAATTGGACAAGTCTTGCTCTGACGCGTCGTTGTTGCTGACGAAGCTGGCATTGGCCAGGCACAGTACTGACAACGTGAGCGTGGTCGTGGTGGATCTTAGGAAAGCCACGTAGCGACGGTTTATCATCATCCACTTTTTATATTTATTTTTTTTTATTTCAATGCAACAGTCAACATTCAAAATATGAAGATGGCTGTAGCGTTTAAACTTTATCAAGTGAATACAGTGTTCCTTGCAATCTGGGTTCGTTCGTGGATGCTGCATCTCTACAGAGGACAGTAATATTTACCGTTAAATCATAATTTGTATGGGTAAAATTTAATAAAATTGTCAATTTTCCAAGTAGATAGTAATGGTGAAGTTTGTATGCGAGGGAGGACCGGTGGGTGTGGGTGTGGTTGTGTGTGTGTTTATGGCACAAAAATAGACGACTATAGACATGGAATCTCAATTCTCTTTCTTACGAATATTTAGCAGATGATGTAAATATATTTTGACAATTATATAATTGAAAACGGTTAGGTAAGGTTACTACGTTACGTTGGTATGTCAAAGTTGGCATGCCATTCTCTTCTATTTGTAATAGGACTTGTAGTAACTTCTCTTGCCTATAAATAATTCATTCAATCAAATGCTTTTTCAAGAACACAATACATAGGACAGAATTGTTTGTTTGGTGGGAATTTGATATCAATGCCATACGTGCACACATGCACATCAATGTCAAATAAATGTATGCGTTTTCTTCGTTGGATTAGGTAAAGAGAACGAAGTAGACGAAATGGGTATCTTGCAATTCCACCGAATATATGCATATTTTGCAGTAACATTTCTCATAACAAGAAGGGCAAAAATCTGTAAAATTATAATAACAACAAATATAAGAAGATGCACTTTTTTGTTTTTGTTCATGTAAAATTTCATTAAATTAATCACTACTTTCTTTAATATCTTAAATAAATAAAAGTTAAAAAAAAAAAAAAAATTGTTATGCCTTAGAATGATTTTGCAAACCAATCAACTCATTGATTGTCACTTTCAACTCATCACAAAGTAACTTTTGCTATAATGCAATATCTACCTGGAAACCAACACAAATGTTTCTCACCCTTCTTATAGGGGAAAATCTAAAATAACAAGTCCCTATTTTCAACTTTATTGTTCATCCGTTTTTTTTTTTTTAAAGAATCAAGGAGTTGAATAGCATCTACAACATAATCCATAGGGAATTAGTGTCCCATTATGTAAGAAGGGGTTAATATTAATGAAAAGGTCCAGATATAGCACAGCAACTTCACACTAAGGAACAAGATGGTACAAAATGTCCAAGGAAATCTTTCTGATGATTCCACATTACTACATGGTTGAAAGATGAAAAGAAAGTAAAAACTAAAAGGTGGTTGCGCACAAGATGAGGCAGGGACAGAACAAAACCTTTTCTGGGATGCTCTTTAAACAGGAATCCATTTTCTAATGTCAAGCTCACGAAAGAAAAGAATTATCAATTGTTATGTCTGCTTGTTCCCATCTTCAACTCCAGGACTCTTTAGTGCCTTCAACTTTCTGTAACCCTTATCAGTACCAAATATCCTGAGAGAATATACAAAAGAAGCATCTCAGAATAGTCAGATGAGAAATATGCTCCTGGAATTATTATGGTAAATACGGGCATCTCGAATCAGAATTGAACCTCAGCAGCAATACATTGTAGAGTGAAGTAGAATAAGAATAAAAGAAATAATTTCCCGTGTGCAGAAAGCTTATTAATATTTCAAAATGAGGTAAGCAGCTGTTACCCAGGGAACAAAATTCATAACAAGGAGCTTCTACTAAAGAAAAGAAAAAATTGCACAGTAAGCTAGGCATGAAGCAAAAGAGTATGTGCCAACACAAAGTATCAGATTCCAGTGAAGTAACTTATCTCAAAGAAAAGGGCAGACATTTAAGTGTCTTCCTTAAAGAGACCAAAGACATCATTGAAAAATCAAATAATAAGTTTTTTTTATTCCTATGCACCCACAAATACGGATTAAGTACAATTAATGGCCTTTATATAATTACTTCTGGCCGTCATCCATCAAATTTATAGCCATTGGAACTCTACATTTGTATGTCATCTTATTATAGGAAGGTCATGCATAGAATGAGTGGGTAGGAACAGAAAATCAACTCTAGGATGCTCTGCCCACTGATTCTATTTGATTAGACTTTGCAAGTAGACCTTAGGAAGTCTACGACTCCAACTTACCAAATAAATCAGGGAGACCTCAGACAGTTCAAACAACAGGCATCCTTGTAAGATCTGATGACAGGACATATGAAGATAACCAAAGAGAAAAAAAGCTGACCCAACTACACATGAAGTTATAGATTGAGCTACGGCAATATGACAGAATTATTTAAATGCTTCAAACAGTGTAAGCCAACAACTCACCAGTCCATGTAAACAAAAGTCGATGAGTAGTTGCCGGATTTGGTATAAAGCAAACGATGATGATAGTCATGAAAATCAGCACTGAAAATTTATGAAACAAATGTTTCAGGAACAACAAATAAGAAAAAACAATTAAACAGAATAACTAAGCTTACTAAGCCAGCTAAACAAAAATGTACAAACTCACCCTCCATACAAAGGTATAAAGTTTGAGAGGCTCCATGGGAAATCGTAACCACAATGTGCCTCAACAGTCTCCAGGACTCTAAGTACCATCCACAACCACAGAGTCATCAAATGAGGCCCAGTAATGGCAGGACCAATAATGGTAGCAAAGCCGAGGAACAGTATTTCAGCAGGGTGAGCATATTCAGATGTCAGTCCAAATGGTGTAGCATATCTGCACATGGAACAAAAACAACTGTAAGAGTAGCCGGGAAAGACCAGGTAAATGACGTTGTAAAGAATTTAGCACCAGATAAAAGCACTTAAAATGCTGACTTACTCATGATGGACACTATGAACATGCTTGTACAACCATTTTGTGTGTAGTAGGCGATGTCCCCAATAGAACACAAAATCTTCCAGGATGAAGTAGAATATTATCTGCGATAGAATCACTTTCCTGCAGACCAAAAGTAATATCTAGCTAAATAGCCTTCACAAAAGATTAAATTTATCCATTTATTCAGATATTTTCTACAGTAGCAATTTCATCGGATACTAAAATATCTAGATGAAAAAAGCTTCAGTGCATAAAGAACCTGAAAATACCAGGACGGCAGAGGAAAACTACTTTGCATGCCCATGTATTTGAAGACGGGATAGGAGAAGATCATAACAGGTAAATTAACCCCAAAGTGATACAGCAATAGTCGAGTAATACATTTCTCCTGAGCTGCAGGACTGTTGTTTTTTGTCTGCATAGAGGTAGAAGTTAGTAACAACTCACAAAAAAATGTAAATTCTGTATGATGAAGAGTTCTCAAGGAAATGCAATGCATGTTTAGTTTTCTGTGAGCAGATTAAACCACAAACAATAATTTTATCTTTTTAAAAAAAAAATACACAGAGAGACACAAATAACATAACATTTTGAATGTTATACTCTGAACAATGGAAAGAATGCAACATTAGCAACATCTGACAAGGTTATATATGAAGAACAACTACAAAAGCCTAGTTGAATCCAATGTAGAGAAAAAAAACAAGTGCCTCACTAAGCTCATAGCTAATAGAGCTTAAGCTGTTCTTGGTGAGTTGATTTTGATTGATCCATCACAAAATTTGTTCCTTGCAGAAGTCTAATCATTCTGCTATCTCAGGAGTTACTAAGGAATTATCATAGGGAGTCCCCCTGCCCTAGGTGTGCCATCAAAGTGGACTTTCAGAAAGCCTATGATTCTAACAATTGAAATTTTGGCTACTCTACATTGCTTCATTTTTCTTCAAATGCCATCAATGGATCAGGACCAGTATCATCACTCCTTTCTCTATTTCCAAAAATGGGGGGCTGAATGGCTTCTTCAGAGGAGCCAAAGGGCTTAGGCAGGCAGCTGCTTCAGATTGTCCCCCTACTTGTTTGTTTGTCATTGGTATGGATGTGCTAGAACAGTGTCTTAGCCACAGTTGAGACAAGGAATAAATATGATAAGATAATCTTTTAATAAAAGAAGCAAGCATCAAATGAGTTGCAGGATGATTTTAATCAACAAAAAAGCATCACTAACACCAATCAGGTGGTACGAAATGAGTGGTGCAGTCATCACATAAGCTATATAAAGATTATTGTGCAGTAACATTTTTTTTTTCCTTTTAAAACAATGTCTTGCTTTCATACACTAGACAAGCATTCTGAAAAATGTGACACCAGTACTGACAGCGAAAGAAAAAGAGTTTAACCTGAATCTTGTACTTGCTCAGCCATCCTGCCCTTTCAAGATATATAAAAGGAAGTCCAGATAAGAAAAAGACGCTTTCATGAAGAAAGAAACTTCCCAGACATGCCAGTTGAAAATCGCTGAAATGTGTGATAAGATACTGCATCATAAACAAAAGTTTTGAGTTTCAGAATTAGCAAGACATATCTCAAGACAATAACCACAGCCAAGAAATTGAGAAGAGCATAGCAACACTTAGCAAATTCGATGAACATCTATCCAAACCAAAACAACCAACCTGTTGAAATCACACATAAACCCCTTTCCCATCAGGCAAGAGAAAACTATAATTTACACACCAGAAATTCTAACGATAAATTCTAGGCATGCAGCCAAGCACATTGACCAACAAAAGGATAAACAAGAAATTCTTGGTCTTCTTTTAATTTCTCTATTGGTATATTTCCCGATCAACTATTTGCAAAGATCTAAAAAAAGGTTACTTCGAATTCACACTCGCTAGCATAGATGGTAAAGTCTTATCAGCACAGTTCCCACTACCACAGTCAATATAATCCAACCACTTACCCCATCAACATCAACTTCAAGCATCAAAAGCAAATATACTGCAGCTCTAAGGTCACCATCTTTCAAGTAACACCACTTGAAAGAGATATCTAGTATTCAGTGAAGTTACCAAGAAAGCAATCCCACTATTTTTCATAAAGAATACATACATGTATAAAGATCCATAAATAATAACGGGCAGTGAAAAAAATCAAATCTTGATCAAAAAGATAGAAGAAAAGAGAGAGAGAGAAACCATACCCGCCAACCAGATTCGATGATGGAAGCCATGAAACTCGATCTCTGGCTGAGACAGAGCAAATGTGGTTGACAAAACCGAGAGTTTGAAAGAGAGAGAACAGAGAGAGTGAAGTTTATTGAGAGAGAACAAACAAGGGCCACCCACGAGACGATACAGACTGTCCCAAGCCGAGGGAATCTAGGCTTGTTTTGGGTCCCGACTCTAACTACACACGTACGTAAGCCAGCGATGATTGCAGTGAACGGGAATTAACAAATTAGTCCCTATAATTTGTAAAAGTAACAAATAAGTCTATATCTTTATCACTTATATATCAATTTCGTATATATCATAATCATTCAACTCTGTTCTTGACTAAAATTTAATAAATTTATACACTTTTTATCATTATACCCCGTAATTTAATATATATATAAATTAAAAAATTAAATTAATTAATATTTTTATAAAATTTTATATTATATTTTCTAATTTATTAGAGTGTGTGCTAAATAATGCTTTTAGATCGTTTATATTTTTTTTCGGTTAACGCAGTTAAATGGCAATGGCAATGGCAATGGCATGCATGAATTTGAGTGAAGTAGCGAAATAATGGATCTATTTGTTATTTTTTAAAAGTACAGGGGATAATTTGATAATAACCCTTGCAGTATAGTTCGTATCCGTGGCACAGAGAATGGATGCGTGGCTAGGGCAGACAGTGGTGTGTTGTGTTGCTTTTGTCCTTGTATTGTTTCTTGTTGATTTATGCCTATATAGGTACGCACAAGCACACGCAAACGCACGAGCAGAAGCACAATTGAGATGGATGTATGATGTTTTCACGTGGCTTGACCATTTACCTTTGGATTTTATTAATCTAAAATCCAAAAATCTCAAATCTTGTGTACATGATTCCACCCCATTCGCCATGTTATTGCTTGTGCTTGTGATCCATATCCAATGAATATGTTACCATATAAACTGGAGATACGTTACCATAATTTAACATATTTTATTATCACATTAACCTTGTAATATTATGTAATTAAATAAATTTAATTTAGTGATTTACTTATTGTAGTTGTTGCTTTTCAACTATAAAAAGGGTAATTTTTTTATATATAATTTTATTTATGAAATATAAACTTTTTTTTCCGTGAATCTCAACCCTTTTTTCTTTTTCGGTATCATTGGTCACTTGAATACTAATTATGTTATGTTTCTTCTTATTAGAGTTTTTGGTAAAGGTTTGTTTGCGTTACATGTAATATTATATTTTTTTTTGGTTATATTAATTTTAAATTCTTAAAGAATCGAAAGGGTATCTCAATTGCAACAAAATAGATGAAATTGAACAATAAATGCAAAATTTTTATTCTAATTTCTATAATTTCATAATAAAATTATAATGATTTACATTAAGAGATAGCAAAAATACCTAAGCCCGTATGGACTTGAACCTGGCCTGGATAAAATAAATTGGGTTTAGACTTCAATTTTTAAGTTCGTATTATTCCATACCTAAACTCGGGTATGATTATGAATACTTAGATATGACCCGGTCTAAATTGAAAAAAAATAAATTTATTTACTTATATTATTTTAAATTTATTTTTAAGTGATGTAATTCTTGAAAAAAATAAATTTTTATGTTTTGAATTGTTTACATTTAATTTTATGACTATACTATTATATTTTTATATTTTTAGTTGATTGAAAATATATATTAGATACTTAAATTTTTAATATATATTTAAACTTGTGTAGTTATATTGTATGTTAATAATTTAATATAAGTAATGTTGTTAATTTTTAGAAATTTTAATGTATTTTAATACTATTTTTTTTTACTTTAAATAGATTGTAAAATGTTAAATTTTAATATATTTAAGAAGATTTTATTTTATTTAAAAAAATTTTAAAAAATTGAAAAGATCTGGATCTGTCAAAAATCCGGCCCGACCCAGGTCCCATTTGGACTGGGCTTGGGCCTTATGCCTTCATTGGCGGGCCGGTCCTAGACTTTGTCAAGATGGGCCCGCGCCCGGCCCAATTACTACTCTTATATACATCATTTCTCAAGTGGAATGTTCAAGCTTGGCGTCACTTGGTAGAGAAATTGAAAGGAAGTGAAAGAGAAGTCGTTCACGATACCACCAACTCTTATCTCCCATGGATATTAATTACCACTCTCATTCTAAACAGTAGCTGTAGATGGCGGTTGACAGACTGAAGAGTGAAGATCAGACAGCCTAAGAGGAAAAAAATTACGCACCGTATTTGAGTCAATATTAATTTTGGCCCAGGAAACAGAACATCATATTTTCTAAAATGTTAGAAAAGGATGTTGCTTGGAATTGTTGTAAAAAAGAAAAAACAAAAATCATGACATGCAGGATATAATTTATTCACCCAAGTGTTCTCTTATTTTAAAGATCATGACGTACAGTATGGTATGGTCTATTATGATCATAGGATGTATCGTAGCTAAAAAACTAGCCTAATCACATGAATAAGTCAAATTTCCTGCTTAATTATTGGCATTGGCATAGAAAGCACTAAGCAGAAATTGATTTCAGATAATCTGCAATCAGCTGAGATTTAGGCCATTTGGGTCTCATAACAAAACTGCCGATTCAAGAATTTTCCCAATATTGGGCGGAAGCTAGGCAAATGGGGTCCTCGACTGCTCTACACAGGTTGTATGAAAGCGAAATGGAATCATATTAGTAAACCATGCTTTCCCTATCTGTTAGTAAAACTGCAATCTAATATCTCAAAACATCTTCAACTCACTCATTAGATGCTAATCCGACTAGAAAACAGACAACATTGAAAACATTGGACCTAATGCATGGAATAAAATCATGTGAATACATAGTACTTTTAGGAAAGTCGCATTCTCTCAAGACCACACAAGATCTTTCAAAACTTAAAAAATAAATACCACAGTAGCCAAAACCTCTGTTGTAGCTCATTAAAGCTTGCAATAAATAGCACAACCTAGTTTGTCCTCGGGGTGGCCCATTCAACTCTCAGGATGAGACTGTCGTAGCCATACCCATTCAGTTTGTTGATAGCTCTCTGAGCATCTTCTTTGTTCACAAAGTTCACAAAACCAAAACCTCTGCTCATGCCAGTCTTCTGATCAACAGCAACATAAACACGGCTTACAGCACCAAAAGGCCGGAAAAGCTCAAGCAAGTCAGGTTCTCGAGTGTCCTCTGAAAGGTTGGTGACCCTAACAGAGTTCTCATCATTCCTGCGTCTCATATCAGTTCCGGTTCTCTCTGCCCCTGCTCTCATGCCAGGAGGAACATATGCTCCCTTGGTCGCGCCAGTAGTAGCAGTTGTGGTTTCTGATGCAGCTGGTTTATCAACGAATCCTTCAACTGGTGCAGCAAGATCCTTGTAAGGGCACCTTGATGTCCAGTGATCACCCTTCTTACCACAAGTCCTGCAAACCATGAGAACAGCACCCCCTTTCCCAAGTTGAGCCAAAGAATCTCCTGCAGCTTTTGTTTCTTCTTGTTTGCTACCTGTTGGCAGTTCCATAGATGATCAAAAAAATAAAGATTAATTGTAATCAACTAAAAAACACTTTATTAAAAATTATAATAACTACGGAAAACCATAGTAACAGAGACAATGGTGGCGATGTCAACATTTTTCAGTCCATATAACATCATTAGAGAGAATCTAAACAACAACATGATTATAAACGTGGAAAAAAATGAAATAGGTCTCAGAAAGAACTAAAATCAAGATGTGATTATGCAGTTAAATGATGACAATGTAATTGTAACCATGATATAAATTAAATATTTCATCAAAGAAATTCCATAACACTCTATACGTCAGCTAGTACAACATGTCTATGGTGGAAAGTGGCATTCAGAAAATAAAAATTTCATGCATCAAATCTTACTTCAAGCAAAAAATTGGCGTTCCCTAATTCAATGATCAATGTGAAAGTGAAACTAATATGGTGCAGTGAAGATCCCAATTATTAAGCTAGAATCCCCTACACACAGTTTTATGTAAATCTTTACGATATCTTAATGGGCTAAGACATGATACAACCTAAATCAGCAGGAACAAATTCATCTACTTCTTTATCTTAAATTCATTATCCAAAAACTAGAATCAGAAACAATATTCAATAAGAAGTACACAAGAAAATCATCCAATACAACAGATATTACTAAGACTGGTAGCAATATGTATTGAACTAAATAGACAATCAAAGAAAACGTTTCCTCAAAATGTCTTCTATTAGCTACCATTTCTTCAATCCCAGTAGAAACAAACAAAACACCATCAATTCTCTCGTTTACACATGTTTAACCAAACAAACCCTAAACATTTATTTGAATAAAAAAGTAAAATTGATCTATAGATATGAAGAGAGGGATACGGACCAGGAGCCCTAGGTCGTTCGAGCAAGATCTCTTCGGTGGAGACCATGGTGAGCCTGCTTCCGACGTCCTCGCGGACGGCATCACCGAACTTCGGCCAGTTTCTCCTCTCGATGGCCCGTTTACTGAGACGCGCGTTGGCGAGCTTGCGAGTACGCGTAGTGGTGGTGATTTTGACCTTATTGCCATCGTCGTTGAACTTGTACTCGATCACTTTTTTTATTCCGTTTTCGTCGGGGCCGATCACTTGTTTAGGTGGCAACAAGAAATCCAAATCCTCGCCATCGTCCTCTTCCAATTCACCCCATCTTAGCTTCGGTTGAGTTGAAACCGCCATTGTTACCTTTGAATGCGAGAAAGAGTGAGAAAGCGTGAAAGAAGAAATTTAGGGTTTTTTTGTGAATGAAATATATCGTGCAAGAGGCGGTGTGAGTGGATAAAGCAAAAGGCCCGGCCCGGCCCGGCTCCTAAACAGTATAGGTCTGGCATTTAAGGGTCATGCCGGGCCTAAACTCATGAACCCGTCACAAGTTCGGGCTAAGTTCAAGCTCACTGTAGGCTAGGGCCGAGGTCGAGCCTGCGCTTATAAATGCACGTAATTTAATATTTTTATTATAATATTTATTTTATCAATTTTAACCCATATATACATATAAATTATGTTTTGATATTTTTTTTTTATTATAATAAATAAATATTTATAAATTTTACATTTAAATATTATAATATTAATTAAAGAAATGTCATGAATATGTTAAAAAAAATCATTATCTAATTGAAAAATACATTATTTATAACAAAAAAAAAGAATAAAAATAAATAAATAAAATTTAAATATCAAATAACTTTGACCCATTTATTTTAAGTCAATTTAACA
>JAXCLQ010000005.1:11488015-11504857 GCA_035584115.1 Cedrela odorata | reverse complement strand
CTCCCTGCTTTTTTTATGAAATGTCACTTTAGTCCGAGTGATTTCTCATATTAATCAATAATAAATTAAATTCCAAAGTATTTCACATATTAATTCCCATAAGTCTCTATCGTTTTGGTTAACGTTGCTTGAGTCTTGAAATATGTACTAATTACATAAGTCTTAAGTATTTTTTTATTAATGTCACTTAAGTCTTTTGACGAAACTTTCAATTACTCTCAATTTATATTTTTGCCCTCTAATAACATATAATAATAAAAAAAATCTTAAATAAATTTTTAGTTTTTGGTGAAACATCACTTTACTCGACTATTTTTCTATACCAATAAGTTAATTTTGTATATTTTTCAATCAATGTCAAAAATGTCTCTTCAAATAATTTTACATTTTTACTTATAAAATGAAAATACGATATTTTGCTAATTACTCGATTAAAAAATACTTAAGATGATAAAATAAAAGAGTTGACAATGACGATATAAAGTGTCTTTATAAACTAATTTTAAGTAATCATACTACAAAGATTAATAAACTAATAATTATATAAATTAATTAAATTAAATATATACTATATACACAAGAAAATAATGTGATAATGTTAAGTTTTAATTTGCGTGGTGGAATAAGGCTACATAATTTTATTTTTTACAAATTAGGATAAATGGTCACAAAAAAGAAAAAATAATTGCGTCATACACAAAAAAAAATGGAAGAAAATAAGACTTATTATTTCATAAATAAATAAAAGAATAAAACGAGTCACTTCACATTAAAGATGTTAGAAATTGATTGAAAAATTGAGGACTTTAGTGACTAATATGAAAAATAGTAGGGACTTACGTGACTAAATTAAAAATATATTGAAATGAGAGTTAGTGAGTAAATTACTTCATTGCCCTTTCGTTGTTAGAGGAGAGTGAGTTAACAGAAGTTTGGTTAAAGGGCTAAAATGATTAGATAGAAATAGGAGGGATAAAAATAATTAAATTTTAGTGATTAGTATTAATATACCAATTTTTGTGCATGCAGCATATGCTTAAAACAAGGAAAGTGAAAAAAATAGAATGAGATAACTTTAGCGGAAAAGGCAGATAGCAAAATATTATTGCATTGCTACTTTATGGCCACAGGTATTTAACAGTCGATCACTTCACTACGCAGGTACACGGACAGGACTTGTTCTTCACTTATTACAAAGAAACTGCACAGTACATATTGTCTATATATATATATATATATATTTTATTCTTATGATCTCGAAGGAGACCTAATAAGACTCAAACACTGATTGGTGGCGGTTTTCTGTAAGGCGGTGGAGGATATTGTCTTGGCGAAGGAGGTGGTATTACGTATGGAGTTGGGGGAGAAGGGTATTGTCGAGGAGGTGGCGGATGTCCGCCAGAGGGTGGTGGTGGGTACCTTTGAGTTGGTGGAGGATATTTTTGATGAGCTGACGGTGGATACCTAGGAGAAGGTGGTGGATATCTTTGAGTGGGTGGTGGAGGATATCTTCGAGTTGGTGGTGGATACCCAAGAGAAGGTGGCGGATATCTTTGAGGTAGTGGAGGATATGTTTGAACTGGCGGAGGATACCTAGGAGATGGTGGTGGATATCTGGGAGAAGGCGGCGGATATCTTTGAGTTGGTGGGGGATATCTAGGAGTTGGCGGTGGATACCTAGGAGAAGGTGGGGGGGATTGCGACGGTGGCGGATATCTAGGAGTTGGCGGTGGATACCTAGGAGAAGGAGGGGGGGATCGCGTCGGTGGCGGATATCTAGGAGTTGGGGGTGGATACCTAGGAGATGGCGGGGGAGATTGCGACGGTGGCGGATATCTTGGAGTTGGCGGAGGATACTTAGGGGAAGGTGGTGGTGGATAGCCATGAGTAGGTGGCGGATAGCCGTGAGAGGGTGGTGGAGGATGATGGCCGTAGATTGGTCCTTGCCATTGCAGTGATGCTGTACGAGAATGTGTTAACTGTGATACTGATATACCTCCATGATCATCCGAGGCAAAGGAAGTGGTATTGCTTTCACTTGCAACCAACAGTAGCAGCAAAATGTGCACAAACAAAGCAATAAGCATCTTCATTTTTATCTCAAAGCTAGCAAGCTAGGGTTTTGATAATAAAATGAAGAATGAACTAGAACAGTATAAATAGACTCACTGGGCTAGTATGGAATATTATATAATATAAGAAAGCAAAAATAGTTGCAGACTTAACGGGTTAAAGCACACGCACATGCAAATCTGTAGTTTGCATGAGCTTCCACGTCAACGTACCTACTAAAGCTGGTCGGCTCATTTACATATCATGTTTTTAAGTATAGAAGTGAGCTTGGAACTAGTAACAAAGTCGGCCAAGTTTGAAATTTCTAGTGTAAAATGACGTTAAGGCTATCTGTTAAGAGCGAAAAATCTACTCTGTTCATTGAATGCTCCGAGTGCAACAAGAGATCGAAAGTGCAACTTCGAATAGAGACCAAGTCTACTTAGTTACGATGACATTATCTGACTAGTATAGAATCCCAATATAAGAATACAGCAACTATAATCTTACAATCACCAAATTTTCTACCAAACCCCTCTTTCAAGTAAAAAAAAAATGAAACCGAAAACTTGACATTCATAATGTTACAGTCTGTTGTACTGTAAACTAACCCTGAAATTTGTAATTCATGCAAGTTTGAATGCACCGTGTTCCGATACAACTCGTCCCGTTACAAGCCTTACATTGGTACGAGGAAGACATCATCCAGGACCTCCTACCACTGTTTCACGTCAAAATAATTTCTGTACCACTGCTGATAATAAAAATGCATTCAGATTGTTTTAAATCTACAGGTAGAAGCAATTGAAAAACAAAGCAAAAAGAGACAAGTAGAGAAAATCCGCGATGAATAAGAGAATCTGTCATGGGGTCTATATTCTACATAGAGCAGTCATTTACAAAAACATTAGCAATGTACACGGCCATCACAATTTCCGTGTGAAAACTTAAATTTGAAACAAAAAATGAATATCCTGGCCTTGCTTGCCACCCTATGAAATAGTTAGACAGCTCCACACAACAATTTTAGCAAAGAAATTATGCCCTCGACGTTGAACGAAGCATGATGATCTGCAGCTTCTGATATTGAAGGAGAAGAAAAAAGCGACTGTCTTCGAGTGTTTTTCCTCAAATCACAAATGGACTGCAAGGAAAGTACCAGACATTAGCAAACAATAAGAAATCCATGACACAGATGAATAGCCGATAATTTCACTTATACATGTACAACATTTCCCAAGGCCCAGCTTTTAAACAGATCAATCACACAGATGTAACTGATACGCAGGAAGGTTAATAATCAACTTAAGACAATGAAAAACATTACATACGTACAAGAATCCGAATGGGTGTTTGAACATCCCACAAAATTCAGATGGCTTCTCATCGCTCTACACAGCATAGAGAAACTGCAATAACTTTTGGGAGGAACAAAAGCGCTACTGGATGCTTTTTCCAAAAAGTACTTTTGAAGAAAAATGCTTTTGCACATAAGCATTTCCTACAAAGGCATTCAGAACGCACCTTACATTTATGCAAGCAAAATTCAGTTGTGTAGTCCATCTCATTTAATTGAATTATAGTTTAGAAGACCAGTGATGACCAAGTTTTTGTTGACAAAAGAAGCCGCATGGAACTTACATTAGCAATTTTAAGAAGTAACTGGAACAGTAATCATCATCTCTTCTTCATGTGAACCTTGACTTTTTATCTGTAGGCTTAAGAATTTGAAAAGAGCACATTAAGCTGTCGTCAACACTCATCATTGCGCCTGCATTATCAAATTCACCACAATAGTTGGGGGCAGAAAATATTGTAACAAGTTGTCTGTCTGCAAAGAATTCGTACCCATCCTCAACAACCTGGAAGAATAAGCATCAAGGTAAGCTTCTTGCCTCACAAAAAATGAATAGAAAATTGCATCTCACTAACCTGATGAGCACGACAAACCAGGTCCATATCATTCTTCATCAAAAACTCCGACACTGTATCTGGCCCAAATGTGTGTGAGACTCCTCGATCATTCATTCCCCAGCCCTTAACATCTCGGGCAGGATCTGACCAAAGTAAATCACATAGTAAACCAGAATCTGGAACATCAGTTGGGCGAGGTAACTTCCTAATCTGATCCACGTTCATCAAGTCAGGGGAAAGGCCACCATGCATGCACAATATCTTGTCATCAATGAGAGCAGCCACAGGGAGACAGTTAAAACAATCAGTAAAGATTTTCCAAAGTCTCACATTGAACCGGCGTTTACATTCATCGTAAAATCCATAAATTCGGTTAATAGAGGCGCATTCATGATTTCCCCTTAAAATAAAGAAGTTCTCAGGGTATTTGATTTTATAGGCAAGTAGAAGGCATATTGTTTCCAAACTCTGCTTTCCACGGTCCACATAGTCCCCTAGGAATAAATAATTGGCCTTGGGAGGGAAGCCTCCATATTCGAAAAGCCTTAAAAGATCAGAGTACTGACCATGAATGTCACCTGAAAATTCACAGAAAAAGAAAAGCATGAAAAATCAATGATAATCCACTCCAATCAGAATTTAGAAAATGCATAAAAAATAATGATTAGAAAAAAATCCAGTCACATATGCAGACAAAGATAATCCTGAAACAGCATTTCAGTTAAAGGCAAAGGAGCAGCATTTTTTTTAATTGAACAATAGATTAGGTCTCAAATTCAATCAATCTATTTCAAAAAATAGGCCCGGATAGAACAAGTTGTACAAGAGCTCACCAATCAAATAAAGGAGATGTTATTTCATATGCCTACTACATGAAGCTGTATTTCATATGCCTACTACAAAACCAGCCCTACTAACACAACTACTATAGTGGCACCGCTTTCCTTTCATAGGTGGAAGCAAATGAGATACAAATTTTCTCTCCTTAATGCCCCTTCTACCTCCATGAAGCTGTCTTTTTTATGTTACTCCATATCCTTCATGTTTAAGACTAGTTATCAATAGATTACACTTCGAAAGATCAAGCCTTTCATATGGCAGATAAATATCCTTTCATTCCAATAATTGATGTAGACAATTTACAGGTTTCCCCTTCAAAGTATGAATATGTTGCCCTTAATGTTAATGAACCCATTGTTGGTGAAGTATACCCTAAAAACCATTCATGTTGTCGATTTCAAGATACTTTATATTGAATCACTGTATATTATGTATTATGCATTATAATAATATAAGAATTGTTTCTAATTTATATGTGTATGTTGTTTCCTCTTTCTAACCATATTAAAAAATAGAATATATATATGAATTGCCCAGATAATATCTTTATCTAAACTGTTCCTTACATAAGTGGTATAAACTGGACATTGATATTATAAAGTAGGCACACAAAATGCCTTTGATGAATATCATGAGATAATATTAATGCAAGTGACAATGAAAGTCATGTCATTAGGGCATTAGTGTGGATTAACAGTTAGAGAACATGATCAAAAAAATGATGAATCACATAGAACGTATGTAGTCAATAATTCGTCCTTTGATAATAATAGTGTGTGAGGTGATCTTTTGACCTGATACGTCATAATCGACATTCGATATAAATGCACATGTATAAGTGCAGGACTAATCACATCTTGCATAAAAAACTGATTTGGTCATATGTTGTCTATATTGAGATGTGAATGACTATCAATAGGGAATCTGTTGACTCGATATACAGAATTTTGAGCTTCCGTTGGCTTGATCCGGATTCGAGTTCCTGGTTGAATATCGGTTAATGTCTAAAACCCAAATCCCTAGCTAAGGGACAGTATAAGAGTTTTATGATGACGAGTTTAGTGCATGGTGATTAATAAACTGAAAAGATATTGGGTTTAGGGTTTTGACACCCGTGAACCCTAACTTGGTCAAGAATAGACGAATGGAAGGATTTCACACACACGGAATGTACAATTAATAACAAAAGAGTTCAATAAAGATGTTTTTCATTGTAGTTTATGGTCTATAACATATTATTAGATGTTAATCATAGTTGTTCAGTTCGAATAGTTCGAAATGGAGCCAAAAAATTCGGTTTCGGTTTACGGCTAATATCACAATGAAACCGAGAGATTACAACCAATAACTTGAGCTTGTTCTCGGAGAGAAAGAATAATATTTTTTGCAAGACAGCTAACACTCTTGGTGATAATATAAGACCGAAAACTATAAACAGTTTACATGTTAAATTATTTAACGGTTCTGAGGGCTTCATAAAATGACCCGAATATAATTTAAAAGTAAATTACATTATTCTATTAATATAATATGATACAAATTAAGTTAGTCAAAATTGGTTTGACTAGCTTTAGGATAAGTTTATCATTAAAATGTTTAATGAGGGCAAAATAATCATTTCACACTTTTATTATTACAAAGCTTATAGGACAAGCATTGGGACATGCTTGTCATTAACCAAAATCATGAGGGAATTTTAGTAAAAGGTGTGAGACTATATAAAGAGATCATTTCTCATTTTTTAAATAGAATGATCTAGAATGATCTAGAATTATCAAGAATTATCAAAAATCTCTCTTTCTCTCTACAATTGGCCAAGCAAGGAGGAAGTTCAAGGGTTGGAAATCTTGAAGGTTTCATAGTTTTGGAACTCAAATCATATCCAACACTTATATAAGTGTTTAGTGTATTGATTTGATTATTTTATGAAAATAAAACCCTAATTGCATGAAATTTTTTTTTACATAAAACCTAAATTGATTCAGCATCTCTAATCAACCTATTATCCATAACATTTCCCATAACGAAAAATTAACTTATCCTGTCTAGTACACTTCCTATGCAACCTCTGGCAGCCATTAAAAACAGTAGTGACCTCTATACTTATTAATTTTAAAATATTTAACAACATGAAGATCAAAATTCCATCCTGTGACAGTACACACATGCATGCGTACATCAAATTATTCAATTAGACGGGCAAGGACTCATCATTGCCTCCCAAAACATTCTGAATCTACCAGAGCATGTACTATATTGGAACAGTAAGAGCAGCATGCTTCGAATTCACCAAAATGGGACAATTGAAGTATATTCAAACCAATAACTGAAATGTACCAATTGAGCTTCACTTGAATAACTCAACAAACACTAATAACGTTATGAGTTACAATCGTATATTAATCATCACTTAGATGAGAAGTAAGCGAGTTCAAATTAATCGGTAACAATTTGCACAATAACAAAAACATTGATAACAAGAAATGAACTAATACATAGTGATAAGTTTGACATACATGACCTAATTCAAGTACAAACAATCACCATGAATATCTAAAACCACGTTCGAACATCCTCTAAGTGAACACATCAGCCACCAACATGATCTTCAGATAACCCAGTTTTCCCCTTTTCAACTTGTCCATTTTCCCACTTATCCTTTTAATGATTAATAAATGGCCACAGAAATTTACCATTCCAAGAACGGGTCACACAAATAAAACCCAAACCAACACATACTCACAATGACCAACAAAAGAGAAAACCCAAATCTTTTTCACCTCGTTATTACATTCTGTTTATGTCTTTCCCTTTCCTTTAGTATCAATTGACCAAAATCCAAATATTCCCTCAAAAGATATAAACTTTCCCACAAAATTGACATCCAATCAAAACCCACAATACACAAACCTCATATCCAAAACACATCAAAGAAAACGTCACAAAAACCATTTAAAAAAAGGAAAAAATGTTTCACACTTGCACTATCAACTGCAAGAACAGCACAAACAAAACTGAAATGAATAAGCAAGAAGCAAATAAAGGTTGACCCATAAAACAACAAACTAATCACAAACCGCTGTATTGCCAAAAAAAAAAAAAAAAACCCCGAACAAGAAAAAAAGAATAAAACGCACCACAGATCTTGATGGGTGCGGAAAGTTCAAGGAGATTAGGTTGTTGAATAAAGATTTCTCTGGAAACCGTACAGAGCTGGCGGATCTCGTTCTCGCTAAGCTGCACTTGTTTGCCCGGTCTCCCGTTCTTGAACTCCAATAAACGATTTGTGATATCGTCCAACACGGCAGGGTCCATGGCTTCCAGCTATAGATTTTACCCTCTAATCTTCAAGCAAAGAAAATGGAATGAAAGCCCTCAGACCATTTCAGTCAATCTCTTTCGCATTTTAAGAAAAATATTAATAAACAAATAATAATAAAAATAATTAATAATATGACAAATTGCCAATCAATGTACGCTTAAAAAACAAATTATTAACTTACAAGGAAAGCTTTGCTTTGATTTGGACAGCCTCCTTGTTTGTTCGAAATTGACATTTTTTTTATGGAATTTAATATTGTTTTGTCAATGCTCTTTATATTATTCATTAATTTAAATATTTGTATTTTAATTTACGTGAAAAACATTTTACGCATCTTATATTATTCATAGACAGTATATTTACTATTATTTTATAAAATAGTATTTATTATTTATTTATTTATATTTAATGTATAATAATTTTATTTTACGGTAATTATATATTAAAAATTACAGTACCTCAATTTAAAGTAAGTCCTAAGCCTATGATTGTTTGGGCCAAAGATTGGCTCTTTCGTATTGTTATAGCTTGTATTTTCTCTAATTGAAGAGCCTATAGTCACAAGCCAATTAAGCCCATAAGGTTGCATTTACTAGTTAAATAATTTTATATTAAAAATATAATTGGATAATTTAATATGGTAGAAAAATACAGCTAATTACAAATTTATTTATTTATTTTAAATTTGAAAAATTCACCATTCATGTTAACAACATGCAAAAGGGATGATCGGGTCGACTAGAACCTAATCCATAAATAGTGACGACTCGATCTATTATCGACTCAAATTGAGCCAACAAATAAAAATCCATTATAGGCTGACTCAATTCGTATGGCTATTTATTATATTATATATTAATGTAGTAAATTTTTTTCTAAAATTTTATGCATCATAACAGTATTGTTTGTTTGTTCAATCGTTGTATTGCTTAAAATCACATAAAATATCAAAGATAAAACAGATGATCCGATAAAAACTATTCAGTACTTAAGTTAGAGTTTTTATTTTATATATATTTGGAAGAAAATAATGGTAATGAAAACTTGATAATCTTGAATCTCTCTCACAATGTGATATTATAATAATAATATATTGTATCATGCCTACCTAGTCACATTCGACTTGCCTTTTATAAGTTACTTTGTGTTATTACCATTATATATCTCAAATTCATTAAGATTATAAAAATTAAAGAATTATAATCTCAATCTTATTAATATTCCGGATATATGAAATCAAAATCCTAAACGTATTGGTATTTCAAGTATTATGGAATTTTAAGTCTTATTTACATAATATATCTATTATGCTACAAATCTTTCTTTATTTTAGCTACAACAAAAAGTAATTGTTGATGTCTCATGTTTCATTCGAGACATTTTTCTTCAACAGAAATGACACTAGGTTCTGAGGACTTATCATAAACTCTTATTATATTATACTTGAGACTTTTATTAGGGAAGAAAGTTGCAAGTTTTCACATTTAGATATAATTTTTTTTTATTAAACTTATAAAGTTTTGGACTACATTATACTTGATATATTTATTACATCATGATATGAATCTCTTTAACTGATATAAATCTCAGCTTTTAACTGACTTCTATAAGATTTTTACTAATAGCTAAAGTTTTTGGACTGTGTCGTACTTAATGGGTCCAAGACCTATTGAATTTCACATTTTCGTACTTTTTTTAATTATTATATATATGTATTATAAATTTATATTTTATATTTTATAAGTAAATACTGAATAATTAATATAAATAATTTTAGTTTATTGGATTTCACATTTTCGTACTTTTTTTAAAAATATTATATATATGTATTATAAATTTATATTTTATATTTTATAAGTAAATACTGAATAATTAATATAAATAATTGTAGTTTTTTTTTTCAATTTTAAATCAATTTAGATTTATATTATTTATTAATTTATTATTATTATTTTTTAAATTTGAACTTTAGGCCTGCGAAGATTAGGTCTTATGGGCCGTGCTGAATAGCTTCTTTTTTATACGGGCATGCCCCAACCCATAAATAGTACAAACCCGACCTGCCTCGAGAGTTCGCATGGTTCCCTTTTCGCGGGCCGCCCCTGGCCCGGGCAATGAACAGAATCTACGTGAATTTGACTTGTCTGAAAATCAAGAAAGGGTGGCAATGCAAAGGCAAACGTTGTTCTAGTCGCAGTCGCATGAAAGCGCGTCGCCTATTGATAAAAGAATTTGTCTTCTCCGCTAAACGGACTCTGCCTTCTCCAACAGTACACCAGCCTTTCCTTAAATTATGCAAAATAGAATCCCTTCACACTTTTTATATGAGGAGGAGGAGCTTACCAACTGCATCACAATTATTGATACAATTATAATAATCTCCAAATTCCCATTTTCAATCATTTCATGATATATACAGTACAGATCCTACAGATTTGATTATAGTTTTTCTCTCATCTCCTCTGGTCCTCAGGTATGATTTTGATTGTTCTTTGGCTTCTGGAAATTTTGTTGGGTATTGTTTGTTAGACGATTGTTATGTTTGATCATGCAATATAGTTTTGATGTGCCTGGATTCTAATGCTTTCATGTCGTTATGAACCAATGCCAATTGCCACCTCTATGTTTCATTCTTTAACTTGGTGGCAGGTGATTGATTTTCTTGCTTTTGTGTCCAAGGATGTGAATGCAAGCTTAGGTTTTTGAATACGATCACGCAGGATGGGTGGTATTCAAATGTGAATTTACATGACTTGATTAGTAAAAATAAAAAAAAGGAAAAATCATATTTTTGGGGTTTGATTATGTTTAGTTGATGAAATTGTTATTTGGTTGGGGTGTATTGGTTGCTACTTGGAATCATTAGCAGCAGACTCTAGATGTTTCAACTTGTTAATATGAACTCGTTAGATTGAGCTTTAGGAAATTGTAATGAAGTATGGTTATGGCACTCATTTGCATATAGGTATTCTATAAAAGAGAAAAACAAGTATATTCATATCATGTTAATTGATTTGTCCCTTTTTGCCAAACCCAACTAGTTCAGGATATTGAAGATCTGTTGAGTCAAGTTGAGTTTAGTTGAATCGCTGTTGTCCATAGACTTGGAAAATGTAAGGTACTATATTGGGATGCAACAAAGTGGTTGTCTTGATTCTTAAAGAGGACACTGCCTACAGATTTTGAGTTGATTGTATGGAGGAGTTTGCATTGTGCTGCGAGCTTCAGTTACCTGTTAAATTTAAGGGAAAACATGCGTTGTATGTTGTGAGTTCACATATGCATTATGATGTTGGATAGTCAAGACAATAAAAAGCATCCTTGAACCGGATGCTATGTTGCCCAACAAATAAATAAAATCAATACAATTGGGATTTGAGAATTATAGTCTTGAGATGTATGGATAGTGGTCCCAGAGAAGATCATATATCTGACATGCTAGAGGTAACTATCATCAACGACTGCGGCATTTCATGTAAGATAATTTTGTCATGTTGTGCTGAAAATTAATGACTGCTTAACAAGAATAATTGAAAGTAGCCTGAAACGGTTTTGTTTTGTGCAATGAAATGCAGTTTGTAGGGAAGTTATTGTTGTAGTTGAACTCAATGGACTAGAGAAAATTAAATGCATCATATTGATTTGTCTATGTGAATGCACAATCTTTATCTTTGTCCGATTGTTTTTTTCTTTCTCCAGATATTAAATTCCATTTTATCCCTCGTGGTTTTCAGCATTTGAAGCACTGTATATTTGTTTGTTTCTTAAGCTGGTCAATCATATTGGCTTGTTCATTTTCTTTTTCTATATTCCTTTTACGGAGTTAACCATCTCATTGCCCAAGCAGATGGAAACTGAGGAGGTACCCATTTTGGGATTAGAGCATCAGCAGAATATTGAGTTGCCAGTGGTCTATGAAGGAGATGTTGTCATTTCAGTGCCACCACCGCTATCTTCTGGTTCTGTTTGTTCCTTCTTGAAACAAGAAAATAATGCATTAGAATCAAATGAACAGTATAAATCAGCTATAAAACTTTGTTGCCTCATAATCTTCACCCTAATTGCCATGGTAGTAGAGATTGTTGGTGGATTAAAAGCAAACAGCCTTGCAGTTATGACTGATGCAGCGCACTTGCTCACTGATGTTGCTGGTTTCTCCATCTCTCTCTTTGCAGTCTGGGCTTCTGGTTGGAAGGCAACATCGCATTATTCTTTTGGATTCAACCGTTTGGAAATTTTGGGTGCCCTTGTATCGGTGCAGCTTATATGGCTGATATCTGGGTTCTTAGTTTATGAAGCAGTTGACAGAATTGTTCACAAAAGTGCAACTGTGAATGGGGAGCTCATGTTTGGAGTTGCAGCATTTGGATTTATCATCAATTTAATCATGATCACTTGTATTGGTCATGATCATGGTCATCATGGTTGTGGGGACAAACATCACAACCACGGCCACGGTCATGGTCATGCTGATGCTCACAGTTACAGTCACGGTCACGGTCATGCTTGCAGTCACGGTCACGGTCACGATCATATTGATGACCATAATCATCATCAAGAGGGAGAGAAATTATGTGCAGTAACTGAAGAAGATGGGACAAATCTGGTGTCAAGTTCTCCTGTAAAGACCAAAATATTAAACATAAATCTTGAAGGGGCTTACCTGCATGTCATGGCTGATCTAATTCAATCTGTAGGGGTGATGATTGCCGGATTAATTTTATGGGTAAAACCAGGTTGGTGGATAGCGGATCTTATCTGCACTCTTGTTTTTGCTGCTTTTGCTCTTAGTGCTACTATACCCATGCTTAAAGATATATTTTTTATACTGATGGAGAGGACACCAACTGAGATCAATGTTGCTAGGCTGCAAAGTGATCTCGAATGTATCCATGGTGTTAAAACCATTCATGGCCTGCATGTTTGGGCCATTACTGTTGGCAAAATTGTATTGTCTTGCCATGTAATTGCTGAGCCCGGAGTCAGCTCAAGTGAATTACTTTACAAGATTAGGGATTACTGTCAGAAAACATATAGAATTCATCATGTAACAGTGCAAATTGAACAGTAGTTTACAGATTCCCCGACATATCTTACGTTCAGCTTCTCTTCTGTTTCCTGTTTTGTTGTTAAAAGAGTGAATCACGATGAGTAGTAAATACTTGACCAGCAATGCTGTAACATGCATAATTCATAAGCACCATGCCACACTCCTATCTACTCAACAATGTGGTGACTAAAATGATGTTTTGTATCACGATGGCTTAAAATAAACTCAAAAGATTAACCTTAGTGGCCTCATAATGTGCGTATATTTTCATTTTCACAACCCACGGCCGAGATCTACATCGATTGAGGATCACTTCAAAGCAAAGTCTAACTCATTCCCTTCAACACAATTTACCAGATGTCTAGTTGGTTTATAAAGAAAATAAATAAAGAATGAAGAAAATGGTCGGTATTGCATAAGAAGACGTCAAAGGGAGGATATCTTCAAATGGTAATACATCTACCACAAGTTAGAAAGTAACTGAATGAACAAAAAATCATACAGCAACACAAAACTTACAATGCCTTTTCCACCCCTCTATTTCTCCCAAGTTAAATTAAGCTCCCATTTCCTACCCAAAATCCTGTATGGATCAATCCCATTTTCGAAGGCAACAAATTGAGAAAAAGGGGCAAAAGAAAGGCGGAATCACCTATTTGAATTTCACAAGCTTCCTTATCACACCTCAATGAAGTAAAAAGGTATTCTACATGTCTCTCTCTCAGCCAAAGATTAAAAGAAATGAAAAAAAAAATTAAAAAGAAAAAGGAAAATGTCTGCTTGGTAGCGCATCTGTTCCCTTCCTTAACTAACCCACACCTTATCATCTTAAGTAGAACAGCAGCCTTTCTTCACGTTCCCAGATGCATCACCAACATTAATAGTGGTTCCTTGACCGGGAAGAGTGGTATTAGCAGTTGCCTGCTGGGCTGCCAATGCTTTTTTGCTTATGATCTGGTAAATCTCTGTCAAAATGGTCTGGAATGCCTTCTCAACGTTGGTTGCTTCCAGTGCAGAAGTCTCGAGAAATGAGAGACCTTCCTTTTCAGCAAAGGTATGACCATCCTCCTCTGCAACAGATCTCAGATGATTTAAGTCCGACTTATTTCCAACCATCATTATGACAATGTTTGAATCTGCATGGTCCCTCAATTCACGGAGCCACCTTTGGACATTGTCAAAGGTTTGCCTCTTGGTTATGTCATAGACGAGGAGTGCACCAACTGCTCCTCTGTAGTAAGCACTGGTGATCGCTCGATATCGCTCCTGGCCTGCAGTATCCCAAATCTGTGCCTTCACTGTTTTTCCTTCCACCTGCATCAAATATTAGATATTAGCTACACATAAATTGAGAAAGCACCATTTATTCACAAATGGCTCTGCATCAACATTATATAACTCAATTAAAAAGAAAAAAGAATATGCCTGTTGGAACACATCTCAAATAGATTTCAAGACCAAACATCTTAGGTCATTCAAGAAAGTTAAATTTCAGTGGATGCAGATAACTAAGGAGCTCTTTTATCAATTTACCAAACAATCTACCTTGAACTCCATTTTAATTAAGGATCAGAAGCAGGGTTTTTTTTTTTTTTTTTTCTCCAGTTAAGCACAAGCTACCATAGTTTTTTAATTATGTAAAACTCATTTGACTAGCTCATCTAAAACTCTAATATCATAATAATCTTGTGGAAAACCTCATCCCTTCACCGTGCCATTGTCCAATATATCAAGTGTTCAGTCAATAGGCCATATCTCTCAACCAACAGATAGACAGATGTTGTATTACACTCTTATGGAGATAATTATAATAGTTCACAGCAAAAAGGAATCTAGTTTGCAATTTTTCATTTATCAACTCTTTTGATTATTAGCATATTCAATTGGCAAAATTTCATATCAGCGCAAAAATGACAAAAGTTCTAATACCTGAAGCACTTCCAGGAATAAAAGAGAGAAACAAGACCAATTAATACGTGTACTTGACAGCATGTGTCAATACACCTATATTATGGATCAATGCCAAGGAAACATCTCATTAGTACAAGAAAGCCAGCACTAGCTGAACTAGGCATCAGTTACAATCATCATCTTCTGATTAATTTGATAATCCACTTCATCATTTAAGATTTATTCTTTTGTTGTATCTGAGTAAAAACACATACACAAATTTTAACCCAAGTAAGCACCTAAGAATCACCTTCCTATTTAATACTTCCACTAGCTCAGGAGATCTGTCATTAGTCTTGATTAAGTAATTTTACAAGAGAAAGTATTCAATGTCAGGCAAAACACATCATCATCGTTCAACAATATATGAGGTATGGGAAAAAGTCTTGGTATAACGCCTCATTCGTAGGCCCATCCAATAAAATTTTAACATATTCACGATTTATTTTGAAATTGATCAACAATGATTAGTGATTGCGACAATGAGAGAGAAATGTACACATGACAAAAGTTTTTTTGGGCGGATGTGCAACCTAAGCACGATCATGCGGTATGTCCGTCCAACAAAGACACCTCCATTTTACACATTTAACGTTTTCACCATTAAAAACCTGTCAGCCAACTTGCTATAAAGAAAAAATAAAATTGTTTCTAAATAATATTTTCTTCAATTGACCAAAAATCAAACCAGAGTCGTATAAAACTCCATGCTAGGCGCTTCAAATTTCAAATCAACTATTCCATGCTTCAACGCAACTTAGTGTACAATACCACAGAACGCAAAAATAGCTCAACAAATTAACAAATCCATCGCACTCTTTGCTACGAACAGATCAAACGAAAAAACGGTTGAAAAAAATCACCTGAAGAGTTCTGGTGGCGAACTCAACACCGATAGTGGATTTTGATTCCAAACAGAACTCATTCCTTGTGAACCTCGAAAGAATGTTCGATTTCCCAACGCCAGAGTCGCCGATCAAAACGATCTTAAACAAATAGTCGTACTCGTGATCCACTCTACTCGCCATCACAGCCTCTCCCTCTCAGACTCCGATCTCTCAAAAACCTGTATCCAAACATACCCCAAAATCAACCAAATTTAACTTCAAAAAAGAAAGGAAAAATAAAATTAAAAAAACGGTGACGTTTTATTTTACTTTTTGAAGGCGGATAGATCGAGAAGAGAAAGGGAGAATGCAATTTCCGGTACTGTAATTTGAGGAATGGCAAGGGATAGTTGTCCAATGAGAGAGAGAGAATGGAAACAACGGAGAACAACGGAACGGACAAGAAAGGATTTATATACAATTTTTTATACTGTTAAAACGATGTCGTGTTTTAGTGGGGGGAAAGGACAAAATGGTGAGATGGCAAACTTACACTGGCAGGCTGGCAAGTGTTGTGCAGTGAATGTTCATAGTTTAGTGATTGTCACACCCCTTCTTTATTGGGATTTGATTTATTTTTCTATGTAACTTTTTCGTGACCAATTAAACAATGGGTTATTGCCACGTCAATATTTTCATTTCTAATAGGTATTACATCAAAGGTTATGTTAATTAGAATAAAATTTTTGTATGTTCAATAATATGTGTAACTTGTTTATAAATTTGAAATTCTTATTCGTCCTATAAGGGTATAAGGGTTGTGGTACCATTCCGGTTCTATTTAAGTCAATTTTTAAATATAACCAAACTTTTTAAATTTAATTTTA
>JAXCLQ010000005.1:11454485-11483645 GCA_035584115.1 Cedrela odorata | reverse complement strand
TATGGAAAAAGTTTCTCATTTATTATTATGCAGGAAGTCAAAAACTTTTATGGTAGACCTAGATAAATCATATATGATATTTGAAGTTATTGCTCAAATGACATTTGTTTTGATGGTTGTTGATTTTTTAACACAGGATGGCCATAGTTCTTTTAATATTTGCCTATAAGCAGTCTCGGGTTTTTAATGCAGAACTCGTGCATTAAAACGCAACTTATGTCTTTATTAATGGAAAACTATCAAACATATCTGTCTATTCGTTGGAGAATTCAATTACTCTAAATCCTTCTGTATACATATATCTCACATTTCACCTCTCTACTCACTTAACAATTCAGAAATTGCAGAACTCAGATAACTTTTGTTTTACTACATTCCTCTGGTGATATTCCATGGATCCATGAGCACACAATGTCAAACCTCTGATGAAAATGGGCAGGCAAGATATGTTTTGCCTTAGATTTTTGATGATATTTATAATTATATGGGGTCAGTGAAGCAGTGTCTCTGTGTCATGGATTATTAGAAATTTTAAATTTGCTAGTGTGCAAGATTGCAATATGATAATGGTGATGAGAATGGTGATGCAGGTCTACTTGGATTCACTTCCAGAAAGGGAATATTCACCTTCATCTCATCATCTTAGCATTCTACAAGAAGTTATTGAGAGCAGGTAATTAATTATCTCTTCCAGAACTTCAAGGTATAATTTTATCTCTATGTGGTTTTATAGGTTCCCACTTCACTAAAATCTTTATCTCTTATTCTTTATATCCAGTTCTGTGAATGACATCTTGATTAGAAGTTACAAGAGGAGCTTTAATAGATTTGCAGCGAAGCTAACTGATCTAGAGCAACAAAAGATTGCCCGTTAGTCAGGGACAGACATGTAGCTGCATAAATTCAAAACAGATTGTATTGATTATCTATTGACTATTGCTTTGACATCATTTCTAGGCAAGGATGGAGTAGCGTCAGTTTTTCCTAGAAAAACTCATCAACTTCAGACAACCAGATTGTGGGACTCAGATTTCTCAGAGACTGTTAATAGAAATATTACAGTTGAGAGTGATGTGATAATAGGTGTTCTTGACAGTAGAATATGGAAATGGAAGGGTGCCTGTGAAGGAGGCATAAATTTCACATGTAATACGTAATTTGTTTCTTTTACCGTATCTTCTTCAAGTTTTTGTGCAGAGTGCTGACATAAACCATGGACACTAATCCTCACATTTTAAAATGTTTATACTTGCGGAAAAATTATTGGAGCTGGATATTATCCCACACATTCGGCTGATAAGTCAGTGAGGGACAGTTATGCTGATCATGGAGCTAACATGGCTTCAGTTGCTGCTGGGAAGAAAGTAACAGTGGTGAACTTTTTTGGACTTGCCAAAGGAAATGTACGAGGGGTCCCCTCTGCTAGAATTGCTGCATATTAAGTCTGCTATACGGATCCATGGTTGAGTCCTGAAGATGCGATCTTGGCTGCCTTTGATGAAGCCATTTGGTGATGGCCTTGAGACTATTTCAATTTGATTGACATACCGAAATGCAACACATTTAACTCGGGATTGTATTGCAATTGGCGCATATCATGCGATGAAAAAAGGAATTACTAATAATCAGGCCGCAGGAAATTTTGGTCCATAGCCGACATCAGTAGCAAGTGTTGCGCCGTGGATATTTTCTGTAGCCGTTAGCAGTATAGACCGTAAGTCCATCAACAGGGTTATTCTGGGAATAACACCGCCTTTATTGTAAGTGGTAATCTGACTCTATTTCTAACCTCTCACTTTATAACATGATCAATGTACAATAGTAAGATCCCTAAATGGAGTTCTTTCCCTGCATCATAATGATCCTTCATTCTCAGAGTGATTCAATTAAGACTTTTGATTCAAAAGGACCTCTGATCTATGGAAAGTTAAACAGAAGTAATAAAAGGATCGCCTCAATTAAGTAACAGTGAATCTGATGCTCAAAGTTTTAACTTTTGTATTATCCTACTACCTTGAAGTTTCTAAGTCGGCCTTTATACACTTTCAAAACTGTTTTCTCAGCTAAAAAGTGGAAACGAAATAAAATGAGAAGCACTTTCTTGAAGATAGTCTGATGATAAATTCTTCAGATGCACTTTGGATTGCATGACCTTCTTACATTAAAGACAACCTGTCTAGACTTCCAATTGCATCTATATTTGTTTTAATAAGGGAATCGAAATCCTGTAATGTAGGATGGCATAATATGTTTAGTATGTTTTAACAAAGGAAGGAAAATATCAAATAACTGTCTATTCCAAATATGCATTTTTTATTATGGAAAGTAGATCAATTAAAAGCAAGAATCTTTCTTTCTAAATAGGTATGATATTATTTCTGTTGAAATTGAGTATAAAAAACTATTCACTGCTCTTTAATTTTGAGCACAGGAAAATGTCCAAGTATGGATTCCCACGGTTCTATTTCGTTTCCTGCATGTTCTTATTCAACTTGAGCATATTGTGCAGTGCCAATGAAGATGATAGAAAGGTAATTCTTATCTCTGTTTTATAACAGTTTTTCTCTGTTTTCTAATAAATGTCATTTAATTTTCATTGCCATTGATACGACAGTTCAACTGGTTTACTCAACAGGCACTTCTTATTGGACTATTTTTTTTTTTTGCCCTGAACTGCCATTAATCACTAATGTTGATGCAGGTCCACATTGTGTACATGGGCTCACTGCCTCAGGGAGAATACATAACATCATCACACCATCTTAGTATGCTCCAAGAAGTCGTTGAGAGCAGGTAGTATTCCTAGAATTGTAGTCTAACATTTTTTGATACCTCTGTTGATCTCTATCTCTCTCTCCCCTTGTGTATGCCTCCAGCTCTGTAGCAGATGCTTTGGTTAGAAGTTACGGAAGAAGTTTCAACGGATTTGCTGCCAAGCTCAACAATGATGAGAGACAAAAGCTGGCTAGTGAGTTCTGCACAATACTCGTGCAAACCACGAATAAAAAATATCTTTTGTTCGTTCATATAAAATTTTGATTTGTAATATGCAGGCATGAAAGGGGTAGTCTCAGTGTTTCCAAGCAAAACTCTCCAGCTTCATACAACAAGATCTTGGGACTTCGTGGGCCTGAATGAATCTATTAATCGAAATCCCACCATTGAGACTGATGTTATAATTGGTGTTATTGACACTGGAATTTGGCCTGAATCAGAGAGTTTCAATGATGAAGGTTTTGGCCCTGCTCCCAAGAAGTGGAAAGGAGCTTGTAGGGGTGGCCAAAACTTCACTTGCAACAAGTAATGTATTTATCATATTATTGAACATACAATAGTGCAATGGTTCCTCCTATAAACTCCCTCCTGCATGAGCTTGCTAAGTTAAATACATATTTGTTATTGTTTCAACTAGAATCAACTGTAAATATGTTTGTTGCCACTGAAGGTTGAGACTTAATATTGTTATTTGAATACTTGTTTTACAGCAAAATAGTTGGAGCTCGATATTACTCCTCATCAGCAGCAGAATCTGCTAGGGATAAAGACGGTCATGGATCCCATACTGCCTCCACAGCGGCTGGAAAAGAAGTAAAGGATGCAAGTTTTTTTGGATTGGCACAAGGTATTGCAAGAGGAGGGGTTCCCTCTGCAAGAATTGCTGCATATAAAGTCTGTAATCCAATTTGTCAAGGAGCAAACGTATTGGCTGCTTTTGATGATGCTATTGCTGATGGTGTTGACCTTATAAGCATATCAATAGGACCAACACTTGCAACTAATTTTAGTCAGGATCCCATTGCAATTGGTGCTTTTCATGCAATGGAGAAAGGAATACTGACCTTACAATCTGCTGGCAACAGTGGTCCTGATGCAGGAACAGTATCAAGCATAGCTCCATGGTTGCTGTCTGTAGCAGCAAGCACTACAGATCGCCTGTTTATAGACAAAGTTATTCTTGGGGATGGAAAGACGCTAGTAGTATGTGTCATGGATACTTTTATCAATCTTTTTTCAATGTAACAGGAAAATGTACGACTTTAGGTTTGCTGTTATCTGTTCTAATGATTGATTGGTATAACAGGGGTCTTCAATTAATTCTTTTACTCCAAATGGAGCAAAACTCCCTTTGGCATATGGAAAAGAAGTTTCAAGAAAATGCTCAGAAAACGACGCTGAGTAGGTTCTACTAACTGACTCATTTCAACTTTTTTCTCTTTTAAAAGATCATAATAATAGTGTTTGAAACCTTTGCTGCACTTAAGGTTGTGTTATGAGGGGTGCATCGAGACTAGCTTAGTAAAGGGAAAAATTGTTTTGTGTCGTCAGTACGATGGATATATGGAGGCTAACAGAGCTAGTGCTGCAGGATCAATAGTGACAGAAGACCAATTTAGTAAGTTTCCTAATGTTGTTTCATTGCCTGCATCTGCTGTAAGCCCTGTGGACTACAACGGGATCATCTCTTACCTAAACTCCACAATGTATGGATATCTATAAACAGCCATTTGTTGATTAGTTATTTTCTTTTCTTCTCTGAAACTGATTTTTCTTTGTATCTGGATTTGCAGAATGCCCCAGGCAGAAATATTAAAAAGTGAAGTTATTGAAGATTCTACTGCTCCTGCTGTTACTTCCTTCTCTTCACGTGGGCCAAATATAATTGTACCAGAGATTATGAAGGTATATATTGCCCTCATCCTGAAGTACTCTCTCTTGAAATATTCATATTCATAAAATTTGATGCTCAAGTGTCATGCAGCCAGATGTAAGTGCCCCTGGAGTAAATATCTTGGCTGCATATTCTCCTCTTGCACCACTTTCTAAGGACAGTGAAGATAAAAGGCGTTCTAAATACTATATAATGTCTGGAACCTCGATGGCATGCCCCCATGCTGCTGCTGTGGCTGCATATGTTAAATCATTCCACCCTGATTGGTCTCCTTCTGCCGTCAAATCTGCTATAATGACTACTGGTAACCTTGTATCATCATAAGTCTTTATCTTCTAATTAAATAACTTACAGGTTTATGTTTCTGAATCATAAAATTTTGTTCTACCTGTAGCTTGGCCGATGAATGCTTCAAAAAATTCAGAAGCTGAATTTGCATATGGATCTGGGAACATCAATCCAGTACAGGCTATAAATCCTGGACTTGTATATGAAGCTTTTAAAAATGACTACATAACAATGTTCTGCAGCATGGGCTTTGGTCAGGAAAAACTTAGAAGCATATCAGGAGAAAACAGCACTTGTCCAAAAGACTCGGATAAAGCATCCCCAAAGGATCTTAACCACCCTTCAATGACTGTTGAAGTTTCACCAAACGAGCCTTTCACGATTAGTTTTCGCAGAACAGTTACGAATGTTGGCCTTGCCAACTCCAATTACAAGGCAAACATCTTTCAAAATCCAAAAATTAGAGTCAACGTGGTGCCTGAAGTTCTCTCCTTCAAGTCCTTAAAAGAGAACATATCCTTTAATGTGACAGTCACTGGAGGAGGTTTGCCATATCAAACAATGGTGTCTGCATCCCTGGTGTGGTCGGATGGCACTCACAGTGTGAGAAGTCCTGTTATTTTACACACTATGCGGTTTTGATCAGAATGTTGACGTCATATGGTTGGCATCTGTAATAAAATTGCCATACCAGACTCTGATTTTTGCACCAATGTCGGCTATAATTCCTGTGAAAGTTTTCAAAGTGTTTTTCTACAGATGATCGCATTAGATCTTGTAATCTTTTGAATAAAGGTTGTCTTAATTATTTGTTATTCTGATACCCGCAGTAGGCAATTTCCGAATTGATATAAAATTCTTTAGAAGTCCGATAATAGCCTTACCTTTTTCTTTTTTTGGTGAAATAGACTTTAAATTTGGCATTTTCTATATGCTAGTTGGCACTATTGCATGTTTTTTCCCTGCAGAAAAGCCAAACCATGACTCTCGTAACGCTCGGCATTTTGATTTTTGTCAGTTTACCTGAAAAGAAACGGCTAGAGCAGCTGTTATTGCAATTTGGAATCTTGTTAACTTTTAAGGAAGAGGCATAAATAACATTATATGAAGAACAAATCGACTGTGATGGAAAGTGAAAACGGAAGCTTATAAAAAAGGAGTTCACTCGCCTGAACTATAGTAGTTGCTCTTCAGACTGGAGCAAAGAATAATGGTTATGAATGGATTCCATCCGTTTCATTATTTATCCTCCGTTCTTTTACTTGGTATGAGCATATTGTGTATTTCAACTGATGGAGAGAGAAAGGCAAGTATATCATCCTCCTTTTCTAACATTTTGTGTCTCTATTTTCTGGTGACTAGTGAGCATGCATATTATTGAGTTCAGTATTCGTAAGAGAATGCAAAATGGTCAGTTCTTTAGGGATTTTTACTGATGCAGGTTTACATTGTCTACATGGGTTCACTTCCTGAGGAACAATACTCGCCATCATCCCACCATCTGAGTATGCTTCAAGAGGTTATTGAGGACAGGTAATATCCCTCCAATTTAAGGTTAATTAGTTATTTTATTTTTTAAGACTCTTAAACTCTCGATTCCTGTCTCTTCCCCAGTCTTGTAGCAAATGTATTAGTCAGAAGTTACAACAGAAGTTTCAACGGATTTGCTGCTAAGCTCACTGATCATGAAAGGCAAACGCTCGCTGGTAAGTTCTACACAATTTTTAAATCTCACTTGAAAGTAGTTTCAGTTCTTCTCTCTCTTTAAAATTACATGCGTTTCCAAACTGTGAAATGCAGGCATGAAAGAAGTAGTATCTGTTTATCCAAGTAGAACTTTCCAGCTCCATACAACAAGATCTTGGGATTTCATGGGTTTCGATCAATCTGTTATTAGGAAACGCAGTGTTGAGAGTGATATGATAGTAGGTGTCATAGACTCTGGAATCTGGCCTGAATCAAATAGTTTCAGAGATGAAGGTTTTGGTCCTGCTCCCAAGAGGTGGAAAGGTGCTTGTAAAGGTGGCAGAAATTTCACATGCAACAAGTAATGTGTTTTTTTTTAATTTATAAACAGTAAGGTTGCGCTCAGTATTATTTTTCAACCAGTGTTTTCATAAAACAAAATATCGTTAATTATTCAAAGAAATAACAAAAAATATATAATTAATAATTTTAAATAAATTATTATAAAGCACTAAAAGATCAATTAATTGACAATTAAGTACTAATTTTTTTAAATTATCAGATAGTGAAGCTTACTTATTGAAGACATATTTGTTATGTTTTTTTTTTCCATCGCAACATGAGATTTTTTATTGAGATATTGAATATTTATTTTGTAGCAAAATAATTGGAGCTCGATATTACACTACAGAAAGTCCATTTGCTTCTGCTAGAGATTTATTGGGTCACGGATCCCATACCGCCTCTACGGCTGCCGGAAACAATGTAAAGGATGCTAGTTTTTATGGACTGGGACAAGGTACTGCAAGAGGAGCAGTTCCTTCAGCAAGAATTGCAGCTTACAAAACCTGTGATATAGATTGTGACGAAGTAGACATCTTGGCTGCTTTTGATGATGCTATTGCCGATGGAGTTGACCTTATAACAATTTCATTAGGGCCACTATTTGTACTTAATCTTACTGAGGATTCCATTGCAATTGGTGCTTTTCATGCAATGGAGAAAGGAATATTGACCTTACAGAGTGCTGGTAATGAAGGTCCTGTAGCAGGAAGAGTGGTAAGTGTGGCTCCATGGTTGGTGTCTGTAGCAGCAAGCACCACAGATCGCCTTTACATAGACAAAGTTGCTCTTGGGAATGGAAAGACACCAGTGGTATGTATCATGGACTCTTGGTATTGTCATTTAGCTTTTCATAATGGGCAAATGAGTATGGATTCAAATTTTCTGTTTTAGTCCACTGACCAGCTTTCACAAACAGGGTTATTCAATCAATTCTTTCACTCTGAATGGAACAAAATTACCTCTAGTACATGGGCCAGAAGTTTCAAGTCACTGCACCGGGGATGCTGCTGAGTAGGTTCCATCTAAATGACATTCTTCAACTCCCGACTTTTTCAAAATAAGTTACAAAATTAATCTAAAAGTTCAAAATCTTGCTGCATTTTAGGTTGTGTGAACCTGGGTGTGTCGACAGTAGCTTGGTAAAGGGAAAGATTGTGCTATGTGCTCAGAATTCTGGAGATTCTGAGGCTCTTAGAGCTGGCGCTGCAGGAGCAGTCTTACTAGATGACCGGTCTCATCGCATTTCCTCCATCGTTCCATTGCCTGCATCAGGATTAAGCCCTGACAAATACGAGAGTGTTATCTCCTACGTGAAATCTACCAAGTATTGATATTTTTATTAGCAAATTGTGGATTATTTATTTGTTCTATTTCACTCCCCGAAATAATTCAATGCTTGTATCTAACTTTACAGAAACCCTCAAGCAGAAATATTAAAGACTGAAGTTATTAAGGATTCAACTGCTCCTATAGTTGCCTATTTCTCCTCACGAGGACCAAACTCGATTGTATCAGACATCATGAAGGTATAGGTTATCCATAACCTAAAGTTACATCTTATGTAAAGCTTGTATTTGGATCTGCTGATTGCTACAAAAATGTCATGCAGCCAGATATAAGCGCCCCTGGAGTAAATATTTTGGCTGCATATTCACTTCTTGGTCCAGTTTCCTGGGACATACGAGACAAGAGGCAAGTTAAATACACTATACTAACCGGAACCTCCATGTCTTGCCCCCATGCAGCTGGTGTAGCTGCATATGTTAAATCATTCCACCCAGACTGGTCTCCATCTGCCATCAAATCTGCCATAATGACTACTGGTAATCATGTATCATCATAATTTCTCATGTCCTGATCAATTTCCTGATAACTTCATGTTTCTAAATCACCAAATTTTGTTCTTTTTGTAGCATGGCCCATGAATGCTTCAAAATATTCAGGTGCTGAATTTGCATACGGATCAGGGCATATAAATCCAGTAAAAGCTATAAATCCAGGACTTGTATATGAGGCTTTTAAACAAGACTACATAAAAATGCTCTGCAGCATGGGTTATGACGTCGATAGACTTAGAATCATATCAGGAGATAAAAGCACTTGTCCTAGAGGCTCAGATAAAGGATCTCCAAAAGATCTCAATTACCCCTCAATGACGGCTAAAGTTTCAGCAGAGAAGCCTTACACAATAAGTTTTCGTAGAACAGTTATGAACGTTGGCCTTGCAAACTCCACTTATAATGCAAAAGTCTTGCAAAATCCAAAAATTAGTGTCAAAGTGGTGCCTGAAGTTCTCTCCTTCATTTCCTTAAATGAGAGGAAGTCTTTTGAGGTGACGGTAACTGGAGGAGGTTTGCCATATGGAAAATTCGAATCTGCATCCCTGGTGTGGTATGACGGTATTCATAGGGTTAGAAGTCCAATTGTTGTGCATACAATACATTGAAAGAAATGGCTGGAGCAGTCATTTATGGATTTTGTAATTTTGATCAATAATAAGGAATTCTGCTATACTTTCATTGGTGCATTTGATTATAACGGGAAGTCTACAGTAGCATTTAATGCAGAAACTAGCAGTTCATTTCATTTTTATTTCTTCTTGTCTGTTCTTCCTTTTTTGTAATAAACAGCCACGGGCTTCTTTGTAGTTTTTATTGCACATTTTTGAATTCTGACTAATCCATATTGGTAAAGCTCAGTTTCACTTACCCTAGAAAGGTCAACACAAACTTAATCCAATAATAGTTGAAATTCCAAAGATGCATTTGACTTCAAGAAGGAGAGAGAGTACAAAACCTTATAAGCACGAGTTAATTCTCCTGAACACCAATATGCGATAGCATTTTTGCTGCTTTTCAATTTGGATGAGAGTACAATGGCTAGGAGTGGATTCTTTCCGTTTCATTACTTGTACTGCATTCTTTTACTCAGCATCAACATATTTTTTGGTGCCACAGGTCGAGAAAGAAATGCAAGTGTTATCCTTCTTTTGTAACAAGTAGTGCTCTCTATTTGCTTACGACTAGTGAACATTTTAATCCACTATCAGTAAAACATTGCAAATGACGATGGTCAGTTAGCTAGGTCTATATTGTCTACATGGGTCACTTCCTCAGGGCGAATACTTACCATCATCACACCATCAAAGCATGCTGCAAGAAGTTGAGGACAGTTAGTATTCCTAGAATTTAATTTGAATATATGTTTAACTCTTCTCTTAAACACTTTCTCCCTATCTATCTGGGAAGGTGTGCAGGAAATATATTGGCTAGGAGTTACAGAAGAAGTTTCAATGGATTTGCTGCCAAGCTTACTGATCATGAGAGACAAAAGCTGGCTAGTAAGTTCTGTGCAGTACTTTTGCATGTTACTCGAACTAAGGATATGTTTTGATTGCTTTCTGAAATTACAGCAAATGCACTGTAACTGTGATATGCAGGCATGAAAGAAGTGGTCTCTGTTTTTCCAAGTAGAATTCTCCAGCTTCATACAACAAGATCTTGGGATTTATGGGACTCGATGAATCTATTATTAGAAATGCAGTGTTGAGAGTGATATTATAATAAGTGGAAAGCTTCTTTCAAAGGTGGCAAAAATTTCACTTGCAACATGTATTTCTCTCAATTTATTAAACCATAGAGTATAGTCAGAATGGTTGTTATTTTTCAGCTACTTTGAACTGTTATTATTGTTGGATATCCTAACAAGTAACAATTATATTCATTTTTTTCCTACAGAAGCCCGAGACTTTGTTATTGATATCAAATTTCATCAGATGGCGGAAATGACACTGCCAGGGATTGAGAGGGTCATGGATCCCATGCTACCCCTATAGCTGCAGGATACAAAGTGAAAAGTGTTAGTTTTTTCGGACTGGGACGAGGCACTGCAAAAGGAGGGGTGCCTTCTTTAAGAATTGTTGCACATAATGTCTGCTATTGGTCTGGGTGTGAAGAAGCAAATATCTTAACCACTTTTGGTGATGCTATTGCTGATGGAGTTGACCTTATAACAATTTCAATAGGGCCACTGCTCTGTGAATTTCAGTGAGTTTTCCACTTCGATTGGTGCATCTCAGGCAATGGAGAAAGGATTACTGACCTTAAATTATGCCCGAAATGGTGGTCCGTATAACCGATCGACAGCTAGTGTAGCTCCGTGGTTGATGTCTGTATCAGCCAGCACCATGGGTCGCTTCTTTAAAGACAAGGTTGTTCTTGGAAATGGAAAAGCAATATTGGTATGTATCATGGACTCGTATATCTGCATTTGCACAAGGAAATTACAACTGCATCTGCGTCCAAATTTTCTGTTATGCTCATTAATTATGTGTTTTCTGAAACAGGTTTTTTCAGTTTTAGCGCTTTCACAATGAAAGGAAAAAAAAAATCCTTTACACTTCGACAAGATGTTTTGAGTTACTGCTCCCAGTTTGAGGCCGAGTAGGCTGTAGTTAATGAATCATTTCGGCTCCTAACTTCTTTAAAAATTTAAAATAATGAAAGGTACCTTGTTGCGTTTCAGGGCGCGTTTGTCTCAATGTGTCAATAGTAACTTAGTAAAGGGAAATATTGTGCTATGTGATCTGATAGACGAAAACTTTAATGTTCATGAAGCGGGTGCCAGAGGATCAATCATGACAACTTCAATGTATCTAAATAATTCCGTTGCTGTTTCATTGCTATCATTGGTAGTAAGCACTGACAACTATGAGAAGATCGTCTCCTACATGAACTGCACAATGTATTGATGTTTTGAAATAGCAATTTATTGATTAGTTCTTTTTTTTTTTATTATTCCAGAAAATGATCCAATCTTTGCATCTGGATTTACAGAGAGCCTGAAGCAGAAATTTTAAAAACTGAAGTTGCTAAGGATTCTAGTGCTCCTGCTGTTGCTAAATTCTCTTCACGTGGGCCAAATATAGTTGCATCAGATATTTTGAAGGTAAATGTTATCCCGAATCTGAAGTTCTCTCTCATGTGAGAAATGATTTTTTTTCTTCTTTCTACTTTCTGATGATTTGATGATTAAATGTCTTCCAGACAGATATAACTGCCCCTGGAGTAGATATCTTAACTGCATTTTCACCTCATGCTTTACTTACTGATGATGGAGAAGATAAGAGGCGTTCCGAATAACATACAAAATCTGTAACCTCAATGATATGCCTCCATGCTGCTGGTGTAGCTGCATATGTTAAATCATTCCCACCCCGTTGGTCTCCTTCTGCCATCAGATCTGCTATAATTACTACTGGTAATCTTTTGTAATCATAAATCTTCATGTCCGTTCAATTTTATGATAAGTTTACAATTACCAAATTTTCTTGTACCTGTCGCATCGCCCCTGGCTTCGAAGAACCCAGAAGCTGAATTTGCATATGGATCTGAGCATACCAATTCTGTACAAGCTGTAGATCCGGGACTCGTATACGATTCTTCTAAAGAAGATTATATAAAAATGCTCTGCAGCATTGGTTATAATGTCAAAAACTCAAAATTATAACAGGAGATTATATTACTTGTCCTGATGGTTCAGATATACCTTCGCCCCAGAGATCTAAATTACCCTTCAACCACAGTTGAAGTCGCAGCAAACAAGTCATTCACAGTTAAATTTCACAGAACAGTTACGAATGTTGGCCTTGCAAACTCCCCTTACAAGGAAAAAGTCCGGAAAAATCCAAAACCTAGTATCAAGGTGGTGCCTGGAGTTCTATCCTTTACATCCTTAAATGAGAAGTCTTTTGATGTGACTGTCATTGGAGAAGCTTTGCCATATGAAACAACGGTGTCCACATCCCTGTTGTGGTCTGACGGCAATCACACCGTCAGAAGTGCAATTATTATACACACAAAACCATCTTGGAGGAAATCAACATGATATGTTAATACTGTAAGAAACTCGCCATATTAAACTACAATTTGATTCGGCAACCTTTGCTACGATTGAATGGAGCTTACGTATTGTATTTCTAGAGATTAATGCAGGTAGATCATACAGTATGTTTAAAATTTATGAATGTTAATCTTTTCGTATATAGTTGAGTTGAGAACTTGATTTTGAAAATATTGGACGCGGACATTTTTTAAGTTGATGACTTTGACTTTGAAAATTATTTTTCAAAGTTGTTGGTTTCACAATTGTTAAGTCTCCTATACACATAACAATTATTTATAAATTTTACTTTAAATTACAAATAAAAATCTCCAAACATCCTTATAATGGTATCAGAGTTTCAAATTGTTGCAATTCTTTCACAAGGGTACTATTTAAATATATATTATTATTTTTATTTATACATGAAAATAGTAGGAGTCTAGTAAAGTAGTGCAAATAACATATTTATACGGTGATGTACATTTCAAGGAAAATTCTGTCAAAAGTGGTGCAAGGGTTCTAAATTTCTTAAGGAGTCTGAATTTTAAGTGAGACCATTGTAACTCCTCTAGTTTTTTTTTGGAAATTTTTCTAGTGTACTTTTGCATACATAGTGCACTTACTACTACTAAAGGTTTCCATACTATTTATGTATATGATGCTATTTATAATGAAATGGTGAGAGTGAATTCGAATAAGATTAAAACTATGATAGAAAAGTTTGAAATTTAGAAATTCAATGGGAACAATTCCTCATTGTTGAAGATGAAAATAAAACCAATGTTAAGAAAAGATAAGTGTTTGGCAGCTATAGAAGATAGACTGATGAGTATCATAGATGAAAATAAGTAGAATGAAATGAATGAGGATGCAATGATTGATATCTACTTGAGATTAACTAATGAGGTATTATTGAGTGTAGAAGAGAAAAAGATGGCAAAGTAGATATGAGATGCTCTTACAACGTTATATGAGGTAAAATTACTTCACAATAAGATTTTTCTCACGAGAAGGCTTTACATTCTTCGGATGTTAGAATCAACAATAGTGACGAAGCATATCAATACTCTAAAAACTTTATTTTTTTTAACTCACATCGTTGAGTCAAAAAATAGAGGAAAATGAACGTGCGGAGCTTCTACTTCAAAGTCTACCAGACTCGTATGATCTACTCATTATCAACTTGACAATTTAAGGCACTTGTTCCGATAATCTAGTTTTTAATGATATACAACAATTGTATTGGAAGAAGAAAATAAGCGTAAAAATAAGAAAGACAAGTTAACAAGTTCGCATTAAGTGGAGACTCTATCGGTAATGAGAGGGAGATTAACGGAATGTGGTTTTAGTAGGAGTCAAAATTATGGTAGAACAAAATCAAAAAGTAAGAAGAAAATTAAACGCTACAGTTGTGATAAGGTCGGGCATATGAAAAAAGAATGTTGGAAAAATAAGAAGAATGTAGATATAAGTTCTTAAAGAAATATGACAAGTACCTCAGGATATGAAGAAATCTTATATAGTGGCGATAATAGTCACTAAAGGTGGAAAGAAATTTGCTGATGTATGGCTCATGGATTCAGCATAGACATAAGACATGATCTTTCAGAGAGAATTGTTCTATCAATACAAACTTATCTTAGGAGGATTTGTGTTTATGAGAGTGATTATGCCTTAGAGACTGTCAGTATTGAGATTGTCAAATTAAACATTTATGACGACACAACTTGCATAATTCAAGAGGTAAGACATATGAAGGGCTTTAAGAAAAATCTATTGTCTTAAATACAATTGGATGAGATTGAGTGCAAAGCTTAGATTCAGAATGTTGTCATGAAGATTGTAAAAGAAATGTTTGTAGTAATGAAAGCGGAAAAAGTAGCTGTAAACTTGTACTTGTTATAAGGAGAAATATTGCAGAAATCGAAGGCATCGGTCTCATCTTTATATTACAGAGAAAAATCAATGATAATATGGCATCGAAAGCTCAAACATATGTCAGAACGAGGTTTGAAGATTCTTTTAGAACATAAGCTATTTCTTGGACTCAAAATGGTGTCTCTACCATTTTTCGAACAATATGTTATTAGTAAGTAGTACAGATTAAAGTTTAGCATATCTAATTCTAAAAGCAAAGTATTCTAGAGTTAATTCATTAAAATATTTGGTCAGCACCAGTTAAGTTCCTTGGAGGAGCAAAGTACTTTGTGTCATTCATTGATGACTATTTTAAGAGATGTTAGGTGTATCCAATCAAGAGGAAGGGAAATGTGTTTGAATTCTTCAAAGTCTTTAAAGCGTGGGTGGAACTTAAATTTAGAAAAAAAAATCAAGTGTTTCAGGACAAATAATGGAGAAGAATTTGCCAATGATGTATTTGACACATTTTGTCAGAAAGAAGGAATCAAAATACAGTTCACTATGACATACACTTCTTAGCAAAATGGAAGAAGGGATCAAAATACAGTTTACTATGACATACACTTCTTAGCAAAATGGAAGAAGGGATCAAAATACAGTTCACTATGGCATACACTTCTTAGCAAAATGGCATGGTAGAGCAGATGAACATAACCTTGTTAAAAATGACAAGGGTAATGTTGAGATTAACAAAATTACCTAAGTTTGATTGGGCTAAAGCTGTTAATACCATTTGTTATTTAATAAATCAGTTACCATCAACGATAATTGAGTTGAAGACACCAATAGAGATGTGGACTGACAAACTAACTGACTACTCCAAACTCTATATATTTGGAAATCTTGTGTATGTGATGTACAATTCTCAAGAAAAAACGAAGTTGGATCTAAAATCGAGAAAATACATATTCTTGAGGTATGTTGATGGAGTTAAAGGGTATCGCTGGTGTAACCTCACTGCCCACAAACTTATCATTAGCATTGATGTTATATTTGTAGAAAATAAGCTACAAAAGAAGAATGATGATAGCATTAAAGAGGAAAAACAAAGACTACTACAGTTCAAGTAAAAGAAAAATTAGAACATGAAGATTCTTCTTAACTAATACTGGAGCACGAAAAATGATCAGTTGAATATGAAGTTTTAGAAGTTCGACGATCAACTCGCGAGAAAAGAATACTATCTTGGCAATCAAAATACATTATGAAGGGTAATGTTGCATACTGTCTTTTGATATATGATGATGAACTATCAACTTTTCAAAAGCCACCGAGTAGCTCAGATGCACATCTGTAGATAATAATAATATAAGAAGAAATTAAAACTTTTCATAAGAATAAGACTTGTGATCTTGTGCTACTATTACATGAAAGAAAGGCCATTGGAAACAAATGAGTCTACAAGATTAAGCAAAATAAAGATGATCAGGTGAAGCGGTATCTTGCAAGATTGATGGTTAAGGATATGCGCAGAAATAAGGTATTGATTTTAATGAGATATTTTCACTTGTTGTACGACTTACTATAATAAAATAGTCTCAGCGATGTGTGCTACATCTAACTTACATTTAGACTTACTAGACGTAAAAATTGCATTTCGTCATGGAGAAATTGAAGAAGAAATTTATTTACTCCAAAGACTTAATTGGTTCTTGCCTAATATTTTAATGAATTAACTCAAAATACCTTTATTTCTAGAACTGGACATGCTAAACTTTAATTTGTGTTGTTTATTAATAACACATTGTTCACAAAATAGTAGAGATACCATTTTGTGTTCAGGAAGTAGCTTCTGTTCTGGGAGAATTTTCAAACTTCGTTCTGATATATATTTGAGCTTTCGATGTCATATCATCATTGATTCTTCTCTATAATTTAAAGATGAGACCAATACTTCTGCTTCCTACAATGTTTCTCCTTATAACATGTACAAGTTTGTAGCTACTTTTTCCGCCTTCATAACTACAAGCGCTCTTTTTACAATCTTCATGATCCTATGCTGAATCTGAATTTTACACACAATCTCATCCAATTGTCATAAAGATAATAGATTATTCTTAAGGCCTTTCACATATTGTACATTTTGAATGATGTGAGTCGTGCCGTCATACATGTTGTATTTGACAATCTCAATACCGATGATCTTTAAAGCATGATTATCTCCCATAAATACAGATCTTCTTGAGATAAGTTTGTATTAATGAAACCATTCTCTCTTAAGGTCATGTGCTATGTCGTTGCTGAATCCATGAGCTATATATTAGCAAATTTCTTTCTACTTTTAGTAATTATTGTCGCCTCGTTATATATAATTTCTTATTTTCCTGAGATACTTGTCACATTTCCTTGAGAACCTGTATTTGTTATCCCAGTTGGTAATATCCAAAAGGGGGTGAATTAAATTATTTAAAAATTTTAATGCTTAAATGAATGTAATTATGAATGCATTGTTGTAAATAAAAGAACAGAGAGAGAGATTGCAAATAGAAGATTTATAGTGGTTTAGCAAGAACGACTTACGTTCACTTTCTCGATTTTGACTCACCACTGAGATTTGACTATCTCATTGTTTATGCGGTTCAAGTAAAACCCAATATAACTCCTTTTTAAATGGTAAGGGGTAATAAACATTTTTTTTTCAGGGTGAAGAGAAACCCAATATAATCTTTATTTTACCGGGTGAAGATAAATCCACAATAATTAGAAATAATTTTGCTGTTTCTTAACTCTCTCACTAGAATAGATAGTATAATAAGCTCACAATTTTGATTTTCTCTCACAAAGAAAAATACAAAGAATAATTGCAGTAGAGAGATAAAGTAATTTCATGTTAAAAGATCAAGAATAATATTCAATAATTTGCAAAATATACTATGTTGTTCTTCTTGTCTTGAAATCTTCTATTTATACTAATTCTTTTTGTGAACATTCTTGTGTTTAACGGGTTCATTTAACATAATTAATGATCGCCATAAATGCAGCAAAAGTTATCATTAAGCTTTAAAAACATCAAGAAGTATCAATTATTTTGGTTAAAGTATCGATATGTTTATTCTAAATTTGAATCTAGACTTATCTTTGATCCCAAGTATTGATCTTTTATTCTACACGTATCGATTTGGTTGAGTTCGTAAATAATTTTGAAGTCTTTAACTTGCAATGTATTGATCCATTCTTCAGGTATATTGATCTGGTTCGGCTTGTCATTATTTTCGAACTCTTGGGTTTGGAATGTATTAATCTTTCTTCATATGTATCAATTTGGTTTACTTGATAAATATTTTCAAACTCTTAGACTTGAAAAAGGTTGATCATGTGAACTCTGAATATTGATTTTCCTAAAATGTATCAATCTGTGAAGTCTGGGTATCGATTCGTTTTGTGAAAAAGGTCGATCATTTGACTTTGAGTATCGATTATGTTAAGCTTAAGACACAATTCTCATATAAAATAGTTTAGTCTGCTCATAATATACATTCAAATATATTTTATTATATTCAAATTAAATTGACATCTTAACAAATTTGTTCATCATCGAAAACACAAACTTACATGTTATGATATCATCAATTTTAAATTAAAACTATTAACATGATATCATTAGTATCTACATTCTTCTTATTTTTCCAACATTCTTTTTTCATGTGCCTGACCTTGCCATAACTAGAACATTTAACTTTCTTCTTACCTTTTGATTTTGATCTACTATGATTTTGACTTCCATTATATTCATGTTTCGTTGATCACCCTCTCATTATCCATAGAGCCTCCGCTTGATGCGAACTTACCAACCTGTCTTCCTTATTTTTACGCCTATTTTCTTCTTCCAATATAGTTGCTGCTATATTGTCGAAAACGAGGTTATCATAGCAGATGCCTTGAGTTGTTAAGTTGATAATGAGTTAATCATTTAGTAGACTTTGAAGTAGAAACTCCGCATGTTTATTTTTCTCTATTTTATGATTCAACAATGTGAGTTATGAAAATAAAGTTTTTAGAGTATTAATGTGCTCTCTCACTGTTATTGATTTTGACATTCGAAGAATGTAAAGTTTTCTATTAAGAAAAATCTTATTGTAAAGTGATTTTTCCTCATATAATTTTGTGAGAGTATCCCATATTGCTTTTGTCATCTTTTTATCTTTAATGCTGGATAATACCTCATCAGCTAATTCCAAGTAGGCATCAACCATTGCATCTTTATTCATTTTATTCCACTTATTTTTATTTGTGATACTCACCGGTCTATCTTCTATAATGCCAAGCACTTATGTTTTCTTAAGATTGCCTTTATTTTTATCTTCCATAATGAGAAATTGTTCTAATTGAATTTTTAAATTTCAAACTTTGCTGCCATAGTCTCGATTTTACTCGAACTTACTCCCACTTCTTTACTATAAATTGTACCGTGTATGTAAATAGTATCGAAACCTTTAATAGTAGTAAGTACACTATGTATACAAAAGTATACCGAGAAAATTTCAAAGAAAAACTAGAGGGGTTACAATTATCTCACTTAAAATTCAGACTCTTTAGCCAATTTAGAGTCTTTTTGACAGAAATTTTCTTGATATGTATGTACGCCACCATACAAATATGTTATTTGCAACATTATACTAGGCTCTCACTATTTTTTACATATATTTGACTAGTGACACGTACTTAATATTACCTACGTGAACGAGTTGCAATAATCTGGAACTCTAATATCATTGTTAGGATGCTTGAAAACTTTTATTTGCAACTTAAAGTAAAGTTCACAAACAATTATTATGTAAATAGAAGATTTGGTTTTTCACATATATAGGTGGTTTTGCCTACTATATAAGCACAACAATAACTAATGAAAATAAAAATAAATAACACACAGATTTACGTAGAAAATTTCAAATTAAGTGAGAAAAAAATTATAGAGAAAGTTGAAGAATTTATTGAGAAAAATATGATTATAATTTCACTATAAATATAAGGAGAGTATATTTGCAAAATTTTCTCTTAAGTATTAAGAAAATTACTCAAATATAATATTTTGATATTTTTCTTTAAGAGAAATTGAGAAGTTGAGGGATTGAGAGAATTTAGAAGGGATGAGTAAATAGAGTAAGAATGCTTTCTATTTATAGGCAATGTGTAAGGGCCTTATGTATTTGCTTGTCCAGGGCCAGCTAGTAAGCCCGTGGCAGTAAATCAAAATATACCATTGTATATACTATTTAGGGGAGTGACAATTGAGACATGAGGTATGTCTCATCATGCCACACCTGCAATGTCTCAAAACCCTTTTTAGAGGGGATGGTTAGGTGCTTCAGAAAGGCATTGTCCATCAGTACTCCGGGGGCATTGCTGTGTACTCCTCTGCCCTCTAGTAGATAGAAATGTGATGCTTACATGAATTGTTCAAGCTCAGTTGTATCGTTTGGATATGTAAAGATGCTAGTGTATTCAATGCTTATACGCCCATTGAGGGTTTGTATGCTTGCGGATATTTTATCAATAAAACCTCTAGTTATATTGCATTACGAGACTTGTGTGTTTCCTACTCTTGCCTTCTTTTTTGTAGACAACTAACCCTTTTGAGTTTGCTGCGTATAAACATGTTTAGGTTGACTTACTAGTTCGATCGTGCTAGTGAGTGCTGCATAGGCTTAAATCTTAACTAAGAGAAAGTCGACCTGTGACAGTTGGTATCAGAGCTCAAGATTGTAGTGATAGTGTCTACAAAAACTATCTCCTCAAAAACAACTCGATTGAATGCTTTTGAAAGAAAATGAGCGAGTTAGAGGAGAATCAACGAGCCTTAGAGGCGGTATAGTAAAGAAAGAGCTCTTTTGACACCGAAGACTTGAAACAAACTTTGATACTACTAGAGCCCTTGAGTTCTCGAGTGAGCATACGAGAAAGAAAAACCGTTGGCTTTAACTTTGAGTCGTCTAATGGGAGATGTTTCGAAGAGTTAGAAACACAATTTGCAAATAAACAAGTAACGATATTCAAGATTATGGAGAAGTACCACAATTCGGTGAAGGTGTTGTAGGAACGAGTAGAGGAAGTGGATGAGTCTTACTTACTCAGTTGAAAGCACCAGAACTAAAATGCTATGAAGAGACCCGAGACATCGAAGTATTGGAAAACTTCATTGTTAGATGTCGAACAACATTTTTGGATTGTGAGGGCAGATTTGAAAGATGTCAAGGTAAGCTTGACGTCCATATATTTGTGTGGAAATTCCAAGTTGTGTTGGAGGACCCGAAATGAGAGTTAAAGAACCATCTCATTTCCGAAAATGTGGCAGATCTTGCTCGAAAACATTTGTTTGACATAGAACAATACTTTCAGAATATGGGGGCCAATTCCAAAGATGCCAAGGTGACCCTGGCGTTCATATACTTGTACAGGGATGGCAAGTTAGGGGGAGGGGGGGAACTTGAAATGAGAATTAAAGTTCCTCCCCAAAAAAGTCGCATGCTTTGCTCGAAAGCGATTACATAAGTTGATTAAAAACTGAGACAATTTGTGAGCATGTAAAGAAATTCTTGGATTTGATGTTAGGTATCCGAGATGTGATCGAGCAAGACTGATTATTTTACTTGATGGAAAGCTTTCAACCTTGGGCACGAGATGAGTTTCAATAACAAAGGGATGTGAGATTTTCCATTCGCACAAACAGTCATTGAATGGTTGTTGGATTACTCACGTGATGACTCCCAACTAAAAAGGTCGTTGCCCATCTCAAGAGAGAAGGAGAATGAGAATGGGAAGCCTAGAGATTGAGACTCTAATAAAGGTGGGGGAGTGACCTTAGTGAGTGAAACTGAACTTCCCAAGGAAGTCACCATCATTAATAGTGTGGGGAAGTCGGGAAGAAACGCTATCATGTTGGTGATACAATAGCCGAATAGAGCCATTGAATGCCTTAAAGGGGTAAAGACTAAATGCTATGACAGTTAGAGATAAACTACAATAAGCAATTGAAAAGTAATCGAGAGACATAAGAGACAGGCCACATGGTGACACCGTGGATCTTAAATGCTTTGAAGGAACTATCCAAAAAGATAAGAAGGTCACAAGAAAAGGACCTTTGTAGAGTTGATACTCGCACTCACCTGTAGATGCTCTTAAAAGAAAGATCTCGAGTTTGAGTAGCGAGGGAGGCGAACTTGCGGAAATGTGCCGCTTCAGGCTGGACTTGCGGAGGTGTAAACCTGTGAAGGTCCGTGGGGATGTACTAACTTTGGTTTGGACTTACGGAGTGACAAAACCCTGAGGGACCTCGGAGGAGGGCCAGAGGGGCAGATTCTTGTCTAGTGATCGTGAGGTACTCTAGATTGCAAAGTTGTAACTCGGTAGCTTGGGCGGACTTACGAGATAGTGGGTTGTAAATGCGTCTAAGATCGGAGCCGTTGGCTACAACAGTTGTGACTCGGTAGCTGGGGCGGGCCTATGAGATAGTAGGTTATGACCGTGCCTAGGACCGGAGTTGTTGGGTTGTAATAGTTGTGACTCGGTAAGTCAGGGCCGAACCACGTAGTAATGGGTTGTGACCGGGCCTAAGGCCGAGACCATTACATGGAATGAGTTATGGTAGACATAGAGGCCACTCATAACGTCATTTTATAATGGTTGTGACTCTGTAAACCAATGGGGCCTGTGTAAAAAAAAAAAACGGTGGTAACCGTGCCTAGGGTCGAGGCCATTACATGGAAATGGTTATAGTAGATATTCATGCCACTTATAACGTCATTTTGCTTCAAGAATGAAGCGTCTTGGGTTAAAGCTAGAGGAGGAGAGTGACTGCACGAAGCCGGTCAACTCTGAAAGCCTTATCCAAGAGCAAGCTGGCAAAGTAAGTGCAGATAAAGATCGACATTTGTGAAGGTCAAGTAGACTTTATTGTTTTGCAGGTGGATAACTTTGCTGCCATCATGGGAAAGGACTTCTTGTTAGAGGAGGGCGCTATCCCGTTCCATTTGCGAGTAGCTTGTTGATCAAGGGAGAAGGTCAAGGGAGAAAGGCTCGTTATGATGTCGGCCAAAATCAAGCAATCGATAGAGGCAAAGCTCGTTTCCATGCTTCAATCTAAGAAAGGAATTCAGAGATGATGACATCCTTTTATCGCAATTTTAGTCTCAGAGGAAAGAAGAGTTGACCCCGTCAGAGATTGCGGATGTCTTGTTGAAGTTGTTGAGGTGATGCTGAAGCAACTGCCTAAGACATTGCCAAAAGAGAGCAATTGGTCACTAGACGGATGGGGTCCGAGGCGAATACACCTTTGCACACCTTCACAGAATGACTTAACCAGAACAGATTCAATAAGAGCCGAGACAAGAGAATAGTGTAGAAGTATGAGAGACTAGTCTCATTCATTGCCAGAGTAAGAAAAGGTTGCATTCAAGGTCAGGATGCCAGCCTTGATAAAAATGCACCCAGTCTTTTATATTAGCAAGTTAAAGTAAAAACTTGCTGACACGGAAGATTTCACGTGCAATCAATCAGCAAGAGAAAAGATCAATGACTAGTGGTGGAAGAAGACTACTGAAGAAATGAAGGAGACTCTAGTAGAGAGTCAAACAGCCAAGGAGAGACGACATTATGAAGAGTTTCTTGTGAATTGGAAGACCCTTGGTGAAGAAGAAACCAGTTGAGAGAGAGTCGAAAAACTGGAGCAGTTTCAATAAAAGATTAAAGACTTCGAAAAAGCGTTATCGTCGAGACACCAATAGATTAAGTAAGGGAGGATGTAAGGACTTCACGTATTTGCTTGTCCAAGGCCAGCTAGTAAGTTCGTGGCCGCAAATCGAAAGGTATCATTGTATTTACTATTTAGGGGTATGACAACTAAAACATAGGGTATATCTTCTCATGCCACACCTATAATATCTCAAATCCCTCTTTAAGGGGAGATGATTAGGTGTCTCAGAAGGGCCTTATCCATCAGCACTTTCCGGGCATTACTATGTACTCCTCTACCCTCGGGTAGATAGAAATGTAATGCTTGCATGAATTATTCAAGCTCAATTGTATCGTCTGGATATATAAAAATACTAGTGTATTTAATGTTTGTACGCTTATTGAGAACTTGTATGCTTGCGCATATTTTATTAATAAAATCTTGAGTTACGTTGCATTACGAGACTTGTGTGTTTTCTACTCTTGTCTTCTTTTTATAGACAACTAATCCTCTTGAATTTGTTGCGTATTAACTTGTTTAAACTGACTTGTTAGTTCGATCTTGCAAATGAGTGTCACATAGACTTAAATCTTGACTAAGAAAAAAATCAGCTCATAATAGAATACATGTGAAAACTTCTTCAATTATTAAGCTGACAACTTTAAAAATGCTTACATATAATATTTTTAAAATTAAGCCTTCAACTCACCTATAACAAGATTTTCATGAGATAATAGCTACCTCAAAAACATACATAACCTTTAAGATTCTCACGTAAAACTTTTGACATAAATTCTCAACTAATGGTGCTGGATTTGGCAATGTGAACCTACGTGGAAGCTCGGTTTCATAATAATATCATCCAACCTAAAAAAAAGCTGGCCAGAATCTAAATTAGGAATGGGAGCGTAGTCCTAACTCCTAACTCATGAACTGGAGTTGAAATTTAAACTGTTTATGCGAATGTACACACTATCAAAAAGTCTGCGGTGTTCAAATTAAACGCTTTTCAAAAAAAGAAGCTTCGTGACCGTACCCATTGTTTGTGTAATGGAAGAAAAAAGGTTTATATTATGTAACTTGTTACATTTTATTCTTGTTGGTTGACTGACTACGGCGGCTACAGATGGCAACAGGCCGAGGAGTGATATTCTTGTTCTGGCCTGGCTTCGTTTTAAAAAGAAATTCATCCTGGCCCATTCTCGTCCTGTAAATCCTTCGGTTAACAATATTAAATAAATAAATAAATTCGTACAAAACATTCATAATATTAAATAAAAAATAAATTAATATATAAATAAATTATTTATTTTAATTTTTATATAAATATTTTTGTTTAAAATTTTTAAATAAATTTAAAAAAATTCATTGAAATATTGACAATATTAAATAAAAAAAATAACAAATTAAAGTATAAATAAATTATTTATTTTAATTTATATACAAACATTAATAAAGTAACGTATTAATAAATTATAATTATAATTCTTAATAAAAATAACAAAAAATAGAAAAATTAAATAAATAAAATCTTTAGAGTTTTATTAAATTTTGTATTAATTTTTGTAGAAAAAATATTAAATCGTCTTATTAATTTTATAAAAAAATATATTATATTTGGTAAATGAGAAAATAAAATATTGAGAGTCATTTTTGTCTTTATTAATCTTATGTTAATATACTAAAAAAAATTAATTCAATAATTATAATTAGTTATTTAATTTAATATTAACTAATTATTATATTTTTATTTTGACAATTTTTTAGTTGATAAAAACATGAATTGAAATATATATATATATATATTATAATTATAATTTTAAATATATTTAATATAAAAATAGAAAAGCAGGGCGGGGATCGTTCCCAATTTCCATCCCAAACGAGGCGGGTCCTGCGAAGATTTTTGCCGTTTCTAAGTAGAGCGAATATTGTATGGTTTTGTACTGCAGAGAGGCCAAACCAAGAGCCCTCTGAAGTAAATTTATTTAGAATTTTGACATTTTAGAAGTTCAAAAGGAAAGAAATGATGAGAACAGATATTAATACCTTTCGGAAATTTGCTAAATATATGGAAAAATTATAACTACAATGTGTGAGGAAGAAATGATGTTAATACATTTTGGAAATTTGCTAAAATATGTTGAAAAATCATAACTACAATGTGTGAGGAAGAAATTTCCTATTGATGCAAAGAATAAATATACTGCTTTAATGGGCATCCTAAACAGTAAAAGCCTATATCTAGCATTTAATTCAGAATCCAACAGTTCATTGCATTGTTCCATATTCTTATCTGTTCTTCCTGTATGGGTATAAACAGGTTCATCCTTCTCTTTAATTGCTAATTGCACATTATTACACCTGATTCTGAATAATCTCCATTAGAAGACTCAATTAAATCCATCCAATAAAAGTACATAAATTGATGAATCCAGTGAATAATTATCAGTTATTGCAAATATGAATCCTATATCAACAAACAATGAATATGGAAGCTTATTGAACATGAGTTCATTTTTCTGTTTCCCAATATAAACAGACAACAATTGCAAGCTCTTCAATTTGAAACACAGAACAATGGTTAAGAATGGATTTCTCCTCTTACAATGCTTGTCCTTCATTTTTTTCTTGAACATGAGCATATTGTTCGGTGCCACTGATGAAGATAGGAAGGCAAGTAACACCTTTGTTATAGAAATTAGTTCTCCGTTTTACGACAATTAATAAATATACATATTGAGTCATTAACCTCAAACAGAGCAAATGGCTAATTTCCCAAACATTTTTTCTTTCATTTGGCTTAACTTCATTATAACGATGCAGGTCTATATTGTCTACATGGGGTCACTTCCTGAGGGGGAATATTTACCATCGTCACACCATCAAAGTCTACTGGAAGAAGTTGTCGAGAGCGGGTAGTATTCCTATAGGCTATAAAGTAAATGAAAAGCTTTTTTGAAGTCTTCTATTGAACTCTCTCTTACGCGTTCGTGCAGCTCTGTAGGAGATATATTGGTTAGAAGTTACAAAAGGAGCTTCAATGGATTTGCAGCCAAGCTCACTTATCGCGAGAGAGAAAAGCTGGCTTGTAAGTTCTGTGCAGTACTTTCGCATGTTTCTTGAATTAAGGATATTATTCACTGCGCATATATCTAACTGTGATATGCAGGCATGAAAGGAGTGGTCTCAATTTTTCCAAGTCGAACTCTCAAACTCCATACAACAAGATCTTGGGATTTCATTGGTTTCAATGAATCTATTAACAGAAAACGCAGGGTTGAGAGTGATATGATAGTTGGTGTCATAGACACTGGAATCTGGCCTGAATCAGAGAGTTTCAGTGATGAAGGTTTTGGTCCCGTTCCCAAGAAGTGGAAAGGTGCTTGTAAGGGTGGCAAAAACTTCGCTTGCAACAAGTAATGTATTTTATCTCCGTTGGGAGCTTCTGAATCGTAGGACTCATAAGTTATCATTCAGCTAATTTTATTAAGGTTTAACTGCAGAAGGCTAAGATTACATCATTGATATAAAATGGTCATTTTGCAGCAAAATAATTGGAGCTCGATACTACACGACAGGAGGTCAATCTGGTTCTGCTAGAGATGAAGAGGGTCATGGATCCCACACTGCCTCTACGGTTGCTGGAAACCTTGTAAAGGATGCTAGTTTTTTAGGATTAGGACAAGGCACTGCAAGAGGAGGGGTTCCTTCTGCAAGAATTGCTGCCTATAAAGTTTGTTCTAAGTCTGGGTGTGAAGAGGCGGCTTTATTGGCTGCTTTCGATGATGCTATTGCTGATAGAGTGGACCTACTAACAGTCTCATTAGGAGGAGAAAATGCAGTTGACTTCAATCAAGACGTTATAGCAATTGGTGCTTTTCACGCGATGACAAAAGGAATACTGACCTTAAATTCTGCAGGCAATAGTGGTCCTACTCAGGGATTAACACAAAGTGTAGCTCCATGGATGATGTCTGTAGCGGCCAGTACAATAGATCGCCTATTTGTAGGCAATGTTGTTCTCGGGAATGGAAAGACAGTAGTGGTATGTATATCAAACTCTTGCATCAACATTTACTCAGTGAAGTAGCAAATATATACACGCCAAAGTTTGGTATTAGCATTCTTATGATCAATTTACTCAAACAGGGTTATTCAATTAATACTTTCACTCTCAAAGGAAAAAAGTTTCCACTGATATATGGCGAGAGAGATCCAGATATTTGCTCTGAAGATGCCACCAGGTAGGTTCCTCTTAATGACTCATTTAAACTCCATCGACTTTGCAAAAAATTAAAATTAAATTGATGAAATATTTGCAATCTTGTTGCAGGCAGTGTTTTGATGGGTGTCTTAATAGTAGTTTAGTCAAGGGAAAGATTGTGGTATGTGATCAATCTCCGGGATTCCGTGTGGCTCGAATTGCGGGTGCTACAGGATCAATCTTGCTTGATGACCAGTTTGAAAAAGTTCCCTTTGTTGTTTCATTGCCAGCATCAGCTTTAAGCCCAGACAACTACAACAGGATCATATCCTATATTAACTCTACCAAGTATTGATAATCTTAATATCCATTTGTTGAGCAGTTCATTATATTTTATTCAAGGAAATAATTCAATCTTTGTATCTGAATTTACAGAAATCCTCAAGCAGAAATATTAAGAACTTCAGTGAGTAAGGATTTTGATGCTCCTGTTGTCACTCCCTTTTCTTCACGTGGGCCAAATGCGATAATACCAGACATTTTAAAGGTATATGTTTCTTTAAATTGCTCTCTTCTGTTCAAAAATTTATTTGCTTTATCCTGATTTGATGCTCAATTGTCATTTAGCCAGATATAAGCGCCCCTGGAGTAGATATCTTGGCTGCATTTTCACCTCTTGGTTCAATTGCTATTATGGACCCAGGAGATAAGAGGCACGTTAAATACAATATATTATCTGGAACCTCCATGGCTTGCCCTCATGTTGCTGCTGTAGCTGCGTATGTTAAATCATTTCACCCTGATTGGTCTCCTTCCGCCATCAAATCTGCTATAATGACTACAGGTAATCTTTTGTCATCAAAACTCTTCTTGTTCCGGTAAATTAGTTTATAAGTTTATGTTTCTGAATCCCAATTTTTTTTCTTCTTGTAGCATTGCCCATGAATTCTTCCAAAAATACAGAAGCTGAATTGGCATATGGATCTGGCCATATCAATCCAGTGAAAGCTAGAAATCCAGGACTTGTATATGAAACTTTCAAACAAGATTACATTAAAATGCTCTGCAGCTTGGGTTATAACGAGAGCACACTTCGAAGCATTTCAGCAGATAACAGCAGTTGTCCTAAAGGCTCGGACAAAGCTTCGCCAAGAGATCTCAATTACCCTTCAATATCAGCTCAAGCTTCACCTGCGAAGTCTTTTAAATTCAAATTTCCAAGAACAGTTACTAATGTCGGGCTTGCCAAGTCCATTTACAGGGTGAAAGTCTTGAAAAATCCAAGAATTCGCATAAAAGTGGAACCTGGAATTCTCTCCTTTAAGTCCTTGAATGAGAAGAAGTCTTTCAATGTGACCGTTACTGGAAAGGGTTTGCCAGATGGAACAATTGTCTCTGCATCCCTGGTGTGGTCCGATGGCAATCACAACGTGAGAAGTCCAATTGTTGTACTCTCAAACGCTGGTCGTATTTGAGTACAATATAGTTAGTATT
>JAXCLQ010000005.1:11434816-11446547 GCA_035584115.1 Cedrela odorata | reverse complement strand
TGTATCAGTACAGCTTATATGGCTGATATCTGGGTTCTTAGTTTATGAAGCAGTTGACAGAATTGTTCACAAAAGTGTAACTGTGAATGGGAAACTCATGTTTGGGGTTGCAGCGTTTGGATTTATCATTAATTTAATCATGATCGCTTGTATTGGGCATGATCATGCTCATCATTCTTTTGGGGACAAACATAACAACCATGGCCACGGTCATGGTCATATTGATGACGGTGATCATCATCAAGAGGGAGAGAAATTGTGTGCAGTAACTGAAGAACATGGGACAAATCCGGTGTCAAGTTCTCCCGTAAAGAACAAGCTATTAAACATAAATCTCCAAGGTGCCTACCTGCATGTCATGGCTGATCTAATTCAATCTGCGGGGGTGATGATTGCCGGATTGATTTTGCGGGTAAAACCAGGTTGGTGTATAGGGGACCTTATCCGCAATCTCGTTTTTGCTGCTTTTGCTCTTAGTACTATTATACCATGCTTAAAGATATATTTATTATACCGAGGAGAGGACACCAACTGAGATCAATGTTGCTAGGCTGCAAACTGATCTCGAGGGTATCAATGGTGTTAAAACTATTCATGACCTGCATGTTTGGGCCATTACGGTTGGCAAAATTGTATTGTCTTGCCATGTAATTGCCGAGCCTGGAGTCCGCTCTAGTGAATCACTTTACAAGTTTAGGGATTACTGTCAGAAAACATATAGGATTCATAATCTAACAGTACAAATTGAATGGCAGCTTACAGATATAGGATTCATAATCTAACAGTACAAATTGAATGGGAGCTTACAGATTTTCCGGCATAGTTTATGTTCAGCTTCTCATCATTTTTCTGTTTCCTATTTAGTTGTTAAAAGAGTGAATCACTATGAGACGAGGAGTAGTAAATACTTGACCAGCAGTGCTACAACATGCTTAATTCACAAGTACCATACTGCTAGCTACCCAACAATGCTGTGGCTAAAGTGAAGTTTTGTATCATGATGGCTTAAAAAAAACTCTAAAAACATATTCTTAGCAGCCTCATAACGTGGGTTTAATTGCATTTTCACAACCCACGGCCGAGATCTACATCGATTGAAGATGACTTCAAAGCAAAGTCTGAGTCATTCCCTTCAACACACTTTACCAGATGGCTAGTTAAATAAAATAAATCAAAACATGAAGAAAATGGTCAGGATTGCATAAAACGTCAAAGGGAGGATATCTCCAAATAGTAAAACATCTATTATTACAAGTTAGAAAGTAACTGAATGAACAAAACCTCATATAGCAACACAAAACTTACAATGCCTCTTCCGCCCCTCAATTTCTACAAAGTCAAATTAAGCTGCCACTTCCTACCCAAAATCCTAGCATGGATCAATTCTACTTTTGAAGGCAACAAATTGAGAATAAGGGGCAAAAGAAATGCAGAATTACCTATTTGAATTTCACAAGCTTCCTTATAACAACTCAATGAAGTAAAAAGGTATTCTACATGTCTCTCTCTCAGCCAAATATTAAAAGAAATTAAAAAAAAAGATTTTAAAAAATGAAAAGAAAAATGTCTGCTTGGTAGCGCATCTGTTCCCTTCCTTAAGTAACCCACACCCTATCATCTTAAGTAGAACAGCAGCCTTTCTTCGCGTTCCCTGATGCATCACTAACATTAATAGTGGTTCCTTGACTGGGGACAGTGGTATTAGCAGTTGCCTGCTGGGCTGCCAATGCTTTTTTGCTTATAATATGGTAAATCTCTGTTAAAATGGTCTGGAATGCCTTCTCAACGTTGGTTGCGTCCAATGCAGATGTCTCAAGAAATGAGAGACCTTCCATTTCAGCCAAGGCATGACCATCGTCCTCTGCAACAGATCTCAGATGATTTAAGTCTGACTTATTTCCAGCCATCATTATGACAATGTTTGAATCTGCATGGTCCCTTAATTCACGGAGCCACCTTTGGACATTGTCAAAGGTTTGCCTCTTGGTTATGTCATAGACAAGGAGTGCACCAACTGCTCCTCTGTAGTAAGCACTGGTGATAGCTCGATATCGCTCCTGGCCTGCAGTATCCCAAATCTGTGCCTTCACAGTTTTTCCTTCTACCTGCGTAAAAAATTAGATATTGGCCACATAAATCCAGAAAGCAATCATTTATTCACAAATGGCTGTGTATCAACATTATATAACTCAATTAAAATGAAAAGAAGAGTCTAAATTAGTAAGTTTATCAAATAATATGCCCATTGGCACACATCTCAAATAGATTTCAAAACCAAACATCTTAGGCCATGCAAGAAAGTTAAATTTCTGCGGACCCGCATAACTAAGGAGCTCTTTTATCAATTTACCAAACAATCTACTTGAACTCCAATTAACAAAGGAACAGAGGCAGTTATATTATTTAGTTAACCACAACCTACCATAGTTTTTTAATTATGTAAAACTCATTTGACTAACCCATCTAAAACTCCAATATCATAATAATGTTCAGGAGAACCTCATCCCTTCTCCGTCCCATTGTCCAATATATCTAGTGTTAGATCAATAGGCTATATCTCTCATCCAAAACATAGTCAGATGTTGTATTACACTCTTATGGAGATAATTATAATAGTTCACAGCAAAAAAGAATCCAGTATGCAATTTTTCATTCATCAACTGAATTGATCATTAGCATAATCAACAGGCGAAATGTCATATTAGCACAAAATGACAAAAGTTCTAATACCTGAAGCACTTCCAGGAATAAAAAGAGAGAAACCGACGAGCAATTAATATGTATACTTGACAGCATGTGTTAATAAACCTATATTACGGATCAATGCCAAGGAAACATCTCACTAGTACATGAAAGCCAACAATAGCTGACCAAGCCATCATTTACGCTCATCATCTTTAGATTAATTTGATAGTCATTCGTAGGACCATCCAATAAAATTTTAACATATACACGTTTATTTTGAAATAGAACAATGATGATTACTGACAGTGACAATGAGGGAGAAATGTACAGATGACAAAGATTTATTGGGTAAAAGTGCAACCCAAGCATGATCATGCGGTACGTCCATGCCAATTCCATTTTACACATTTAACATTTTCACCATTAAAAACCTGTCAGCCAACTTGCGGAAAGGAATAAATAAAATTGTTTCTAAATGATTTTTTCTTCAATTTCCCAAAAATCAACCAGAGTCATAGAACTCCTTGCTATGCACTTTCAAATTTCAAATCAACCCATTCCATACTTCGAATCAACTTAGTGTACAATAACACAGAAAGTGAAATAACATTTTGACGACATGAAAGCAAAAATAGCTCAACAAATTGACAAATCAATCATACTCTTTGCTATAAACAGATCAAACGAAAAACCGGTTAAGAACAATCACCTGAAGAGTTCTGGTGGCGAACTCAACACCGATGGTGGATTTTGATTCCAAACAGAACTCATTCCTTGTAAACCTTGAAAGAATGTTCGATTTCCCAACGCCAGAGTCGCCAATCAACACGATCTTAAACAAATAGTCGTACTCGTGATCCACTCTACTCGCCATCACAGCCTCTCCCTCTCCGACTCCGATCTCTCAAAAACCTGTATCCAAACATATATTCCCCAAAATCAACCAAATTTAACTTCAAAAGAGAGAGAGAGAGAGAAAAAAAAAATTGAATTGACAAATACGGTAAAGTCTTATTTTACTTTTTTGAAGGCGGACAGATCGAGAAGAGAAAGGGAGAATGCGATTTCCGGTACTGTAAATTGAGGAATTGCAGGGATTGTGGTCCACTGAGAGTCGAGAGAGAGAAAATGGAAACAACAGAGAACGATGAAGCAGTCAAATAAGGGATTTATATAGTGTAATTTTTGAAAAGGTAAAACGGCGTCGTGTTTCAGCGGGCGGAATGGACAAAATGGTGAGATGGCAACCGACACGGGCAGGCTGGCAGGTGTTGTACAGTGAATGTTTAGAGTTTAGTGATTGCCACGCCCCTTTATTATTGGGATTTGAATGATTTTTCTATGTAAAATTGTTTTAATACGGTTGGATGCAACTTTTTTGAAGCCAATTAACCAATGGGTTATTGCCACGTTAGCCTTTTTGGTTTATAATTATTTTATCGAGTTATAAAATTAAAAAATAGCTCATGCGAAATTAAATGTTGAATATTATTCACTCATTGCATGAATGACATTAAGTAATCCATTGATTGTTGATAAATGGATGGAAAATAAATTAAATGTATAATTTGTTTTAAAATATATAATTTATAAATAATATTAAGGTTAAAATATAAATATAAAATAATTAATTAATTCTATAATTACATTAAATTAATATATCATGTCATGTCAAGCAAATTTTATATTTTTAATTCTATAAATAATTTATTAATTTTTATATTTTACACTTTATTTCTTATTATTATTATTTTTTTACTTTTAATATAAATGATGTATTGCTATTTTAAAATATATTTTGTTATTTAATTAATTGAGTCAACCATATAATTATTTTTTTCAAAAGTCAACGATTGGATCATTATGCAACAACCGGGGTGAGATGTCTTTCCTTGGTGGATAGTCTCCCAATATCTATTCTTCCTTTACGTCATTTATTAATTATATATATATATATATAAATTTGAAAGTCTTATTCATCCTACCAAATCCTTGTTCGTTTCTGGGGTTGGACTATTCCACTAATCATATAACTAAGGGATGGAAGTAATCCTCCACCCAAACAGACACCATTTTCTTCAGTCAAAAACACGCGTCGACAAATAGCGCGAGCAAACTCCCAAGCGAAGAATCCAAAAAACACTCCAGATACCGCACCGAGTCTCGATCATATGATGTGCTGAAGCCAGAATTCGAATCGAAACTCACCGTCACTGTAGAACCAATTTTATCATATCGTGTCGCGTAAGAGGAGAAGAAGATGAAGAAAGAAGACACAGTGAAGCTGATTAGCGCGGAGGGATTCGAGTTCGTGATAGACAAAGAAGCTGCCATGGTCTCTCAGACCATTCGCAACATGCTCACGTCTCCAGGTCTCTCTTCGTCTCACTTATTTGTTGATAATTTCGTCTTGACGTCCACGGTTATTTTCTTTTGAAGCGAGATTACACTCACTTTCAATTTGGCTATAATTTCTTGAAATTTTATGTGTATATTGTAAAAAAGAAGATACTTTCGGACATTTTATCATACAAGTAATAATAATTTCTTTGTAAGGGAATACTTTTTGATTGATGATATGATATCCTACGATATGGGCTTTTTTTTTGTGACCAGAGGAATTGTATTGATTTGTGGCAGGGAGTTTTGCTGAAACCGAGCACGGAGAAGTGACATTCCCTGAGATAAGCACCACCATTCTTGAGAAGATTTGTCAATACTTTTACTGGTCTCTTCAGTATGCCAGGTCTGCTTTTCACATTTGATTTTTTTAATTTTTTTTATACGGGGATGTTATTTGCAATTTCTTCAGACGAAAGATGAATTGTTGCTGCCAATCTTGTCAAAGAGTATATTTTTATTGTTTGACCATGAGACTTCCAATTTAGGATAGAAATTTCAATTTAGTCTATATGAAGTAGGATTTGGTCAAGGAGATCGTATTGGAAGGATTTACATCAACAAGTGAAGATCGATTGATAGCTGTTTGGTGTGAAAAAGACTAGAAAAATGTTGGTTTTACGTGCTTTAAATAATGTTGATGTTGGAAGCAATTATTTTGAAATGGTGAAGTAGGTTACTACAGAGAGGTTTATGGATCCTTATTGGCAACGCCATCTATCTTCAGTGCCATTTGTCTTTGGTCCCTATATTGGCTAAGTTGGAGGTTGACCTCATATCCTATATGGCTCTGTCTCTGTAGATGTTTTCGGGGTTGGTAATGCCTCTTTGTAATGATACACCTTGGTGTTGTGTTATTTTTTGGTCCTAACTTTCAGAATTTTACGGGCTTGTTGCTCTTCTTGAAATCTTCTTTTTAGTAGATTTCTTTGTAAAATTGTCTAGTGTGACTTGATTAAAACCATTCATTTTACTGTTTTCTCCTTTCTCTTATAGTTTGCTTTTGCATTAAATGAGCCCAGTTAGAATTAAAAAGAGTAGGTTGACCTACTCAAGTTTTTTGGCATTTGCCTTAAGGCCTAGGTGGGTGAATGTACTTGGTTAGTTGTCCTGGCAACTGAAAAAGTTTGCTGTCATATCTAGTGGGAGCCATGTGAAGATTATACATAGAGAACTCTAATTTTGGCAGATGACTGGGGCAAATACCAGTTCAGAGCAGTTAATCGATGAAGGGTTAATTTTCTTTTATAATTCTTTCCTTTTTTAATTTTGCCCTGTCTTCCAGTGAATTTTGAGAAGCATTGAACATGTGATGGGTTTGCCAGTCTTATTTTTGTTGATACTCAGGCTAGGGAAATGAGCACAAATATGTTGAAGTAACTAAGGAGGATACTGCTGGGGTGATGTTCTGTCGTGTGCATTTATATTACTTTTTTGAAGACAACGACCGGTGGATTATATTAAATATGTTGAAGATAAATGCATGCTTTCAACAATCTCAAAATTCATTTAAAACCAATCTGCTTGACCTTATTTTGCTTCAAATATTTGTGGAACCTTTAATCAAGTCTGGTTGTTTTTTGGAACCAATGGAACCTTTGATCAACTCTTGTGTTTCATAAAAGCTCTCTGCCAACTATTGAGATGGAAATGTTACTCTTCTGTCAGGGGTAAGGAGACTGAATTCCACATTGAACCTGAACTAACTCTGGAGCTGATGATGGCTGCTAACTATCTCCATACTTGAGCAAATCAGTTTCTTGCTTCTTGAGTGACAACTCCTTTTAACATTGTAAGCTTTCTGCTTTTAGTCATCCTCTTATTACAAATCTGTATTTTGGTTTATTCTCTTTCTGACTCAGTACTGAAATCATTTAGTCAGCTGCTATTTTGTTGTGCTGTAACCTGACCGTTCCTCCTTTCTCTGTGTCTTAGCTACCAGAATTACTTAAGGTTTCATTGTTGCTTGCGAAGGCTTAGAGAATGTAGGATTTGTTTTGAAGCCACGAATTGGAGTTCCTCGCTGCTCTGCAAGGAGGTCTATTAGAATTATAGTAAATATGATTGTTGTTACATGGAACAGTGTGAGACTCATGTAGTCAAATGATAAGAACTAACATTAGCTATTGTATGCCAAAAAGCTTGGGTGGCAAGTCTTACAAAGAGAAATATGGTTTCATCCTTGATCTCTGTCAAAGTCTGTGTTTTGATGGATGTTCAATGTGTAAACTTGTGCAACTTCATACTTATGTTAATTACTTCTTGTTTGTGCATGATGCAAGTTTGAAAAGATTATTCTGGTTGGGTGATGGTCTCTTTGTCAACAAAATTACTTTGGGAGTGTTATCAATATTTTGAAGGCATAGCTGTTATAAGATTTCTTGGGCTCCTGGATTCAAATGATATTTTTACAAGCTATGGTAATGTCGAACATTTGGCAAAATTCCTTTATTAATGCATATTTCAGTGAATCAATAAAATGACCTAACTTTTCACAAACCTCACCAGCTATTGGCTATGGTCGTGAGTATGATGAAGCATCAAAAAATGCCATATTACACACAAGATTTATATTGCTAGCATTTCACCTGAACAAATAGTTTATAATACAAAACTGAACAGAGTACTTCCGTTTTAGGCGCAATTGTTGACAATGATTGCCAAAACCAAAGAACGCAAAGCAATTAAAACAAGTTGATTAACTTTAAAAGCTTCTTCAATGAGTTGTGGGAAGAACCACCTTCTCTAATGCTAAGTTCAATCTTTTCTTTCAAATTCTTAGCCATCTGCCTCATCTCTTCTCCTACCTTTTCTATCATTAGCCTTCTTAAAGCTTTCTCTACCTCCCCTCTCCCCAACTCATTCGCCAACTCCAAACCTATTTCCCATACCTGACTAATATACCTTGCATTCACAGTCTGGTCTCCGAAACATGGTCTGCATGTCATTGGAACCCCTTCACATATATTTTCCAGTGTTGAATTCCAACCACAATGGCTCCAGAACCCTCCGACTGCAAGGTGTTATAAGACCTTTTGCGGTGCCCATTTCACACTGTATCCATTTCCTCGAACAGCTTCCTTTAAATCATTGGGCATTAAATCTACCCCTTCAACAGCTTTAGTTGAACAAGGCCTAATAACCCATAAGAATAGCTGCTTGCTGTTAACCAGACCCCAAGCCATTTCCTCTAGCTCATTTTTATTCATAGATGCTATGCTCCCCAAGCTAACATATATAACAGAATTAGAAGCTTGGTTGTTGACCCATGAAATGCAGCTAGTGTCATCTTTAAGTAGGGTGCCAGAGGAGGATGGAGCAAATTTGGGCAAAAGGCCAATTGGGAAGATTAGAACTTGGCATTGCTGTTGGAGCTGTGCCAGTGATGATTTCTTAATGCTGTGGTATTCCAAATGACAGCTGAAGATGTTCTTACCTTGTAAATGTTAGCCATCAATCGCAAGTAATTTTCTGATATTCCAAATTGGGCAATAGGTAGATCCTTGAACCGAAGGTGATGAAGCCTGGGAACTAGATCTTGCAACCCAGGATCTGTATTCAGGCGATATAGATCAGTGTCTTAGCATTCATAATTTATGAAGGATGCTATTGATTAAATAGGTGACAACAGTTTTAATGTGGATACAATGTTGATTGCTACTAAGATGCCAGAGAAAGGAAGAAAAGAAGTTGGAAGTATGTAGGTTATGGTACTTTTGGAAGTTTATTTGCACTACCCGAATAATTGTTTGCTTAGTGACAAAGTAAATCCACAGCTGATTTATTAGTTCTACTTAGACATATTTGCAGAATACACACGAAAAATCAGGTGTTTGAAAGCCCATGTAACAGAACATTTGTCCTTTGAAGACAATCATCCAGAAGGTGTTAATACAGGTATAGGAACGAAAAAAAGAAAACAAATTTTAGAAAGCATAGAAATAAGTCTTCAGATCATATGATAAGATTTCGTGTGTTGTGAAACATATAAGGGCTGTACACCTTTCCTATGCAGGTAAAACAAGGCACAAACAAACTTTGAAAGGGCGTGTAACCTTCTTCGATGAGCTTGAGAAGGACAACACCAGATATAAGAGTGGTAGCCCTGGCGGTGCGCAAGATAATGATTTGCGACTTCAGCTGATTAGCTACTGCTTCAGAGAAGTACATGAATTCATCATAGATGATGCAGACAATGTCATCACCTTTATGTTGTTTTTCCATCATCTGAACAAGCATTCATGAAAAGGTGCTCGACAGTTCACGTTGAGAAGCGTTATAAAGGCTACTGCATTTGTAGATGAGATATCATGATCAGATAAGCCATCTGGTGTGAACTGGAAGTTGAATTCAGGATGGTTGGAGGTGTGAGGAGAATTGAAGTGAGTGTGAACAACTGTGATGGAGAAACCATTTGAGTAAAGGATGGTGCCTAGCTGACGCATAGGATTTATGTGGCCTTGGGACGGACTTGGTACTAGCATCGCCCGTCTATGTCTCTGTCCTTGCTCTTCCATTTCCATATGATCTCGTCAAAGCTAATCAGATTTTGCTTGCTTGCTTTAGCTACTTCTTGCAAGTGAAATATTGTATAAGATATTAGCTCATGCCGAATACATCATTCCATATTGTTAGTGGATGAGTTTGAGTTATAAGTTATATAATTTGAGTTCTCTTAATTTAATAGAAGCGTTATGGCTCCCTCATGTTTTTCCCTCACGAGAACGTGAGGTCTAAACCTCATATTTTCCCCTCACGAAGACGTGAGGTCTAAATGAGGGAGAAAGTAACATCTCACGTTATTAGCGGGTTTATGTTTTCCCCTTACGAGGACATGAGGTCTTAAGGGATGAGAATGTCACATCTCACGTTACTAGAGAGTGAGTTTAAATTATATAGCTTAGGTCCTCTTAATTCTCTCTTACGTTTCTCTGTTACGAGAACGTGAGGTCCAAAAAGGAGGAGAATGTCATATCCCAAGACCCCCTCATGCTTCCCCCTCAGGAGGATGTGAGGTCCAATCATGTGAAACTAGTAAGAATTTGTGATGCCCTCAACCCTCGACCTAGTTATCGGCGGCTACCCGCTGACTTAAGCCCGAACTATCGAGTTACTGGGTTATAGTTTAGTGTTTCTCACGAGTACACTGAGTAGGAATTTGTAGCTCAATCCTTACCTTGGTAGCTGGGATTGGAGACGTTAGAGGACCAAAAAATAAATTCCTGCTCAATCAACTCGTAAGAGACGTTAGACTATAACGCGATAACTCGGTAGTTCGGGTTTGGGTGGGCGAAGAGCCGGTGTTAACCAGGTCAAAAGCTGGGGCATTACAAAATTAGTTAAAAGTTGCTGCTAGAAACATTGTCTTTCCAAATCACTATAATTGTCCCGTTTAGTGGTGGTTTTCAGCCAGCATACGGTTCTTTACTTTTATGTTTTAGTGCATTGTAAAACTATTACGACAGCTATTATGTGCTTTGGACGGTTGCTCTTTTTAGTTAAAGCTATATTGGCAGACTGCATAATATAATACAGGAATGGGATGACCGTTGCTCTTCACATTGTGAATGAGCTGCCCATCTGAAGACTCTTTAGAAATAAAATCTTCCCCTGATGCAAAACAGAGTTGTCCATCCTCTGTAGATAATGCATCTATGCTTTATTGTCTTTTCCCTTGTAATAATCATCTTCGGTGCAGGAAGAAGAAACTTGATGTTACTGGTGACTATGACATTGGATTAGATATTTTTATTAGTCTAAGACAATGGCACACATAATTATGTTTTAGTGCATTATAAAACTATTACGACTGCTATTATGTGCTGGCACACTGTTATCAGTTTGGAATCTGATTCAATTGTTGTGCATCAAATTTAGACGGTTGCTCTTTTTAGTTAAAGCTATGTTGGCAGACTGCATAATATAATACGGGAATGGGGTGATCGTTGCTCTTCACATTGTGAATGAGCTGCCCATCTGAAGATTCTTTAGAAATAAAATCTTCCCCTGATGCAAAACGGAGTTTTCCATCTTCCACTGTTGGTCATTTTTTTAATAGAATAGATAATGCATCTATGCTTTATTGTCTTTTCCCTTGTAACAATCATCTTCGGTGCACGAAGAAGAAACTTTATGTTACTGGTGACTATGACATCGGATTAGATGTTTTTATTAGTTTAAGGATAATGACACACATAATTAACGCGCTTCAGTTTCGTTAACAACAAACATGTGCTCACCTTTTGTGGGTTGGGTCAATTTTTAAGAGAAAACAGAAGGAGCCAACTTCAACCTGCCGAATTTCAAAATTTTTCTGTTTGTCTGCTAAGAAAAGCTACTTTCCTAACTTTTTTCTAGGAGACCATGCACAATTTAATCAAGTATGAGAAAGAAGAAGAATACTTTTCTAGTACAAGCTAGAAGGCACGGCTGGCTGTGAACATATCTGTTTTTTGTTCCACACCTGCCTAATCTTTTGCTAGATAGTTTTAGTTTGAAAACTTGGATCGAAATCCGCGGATCCAATTAGGTTTAATAAAGTTTAGGAAAATGGCTGTTGTCTTCACAAACACTGCAGTTTTTCTCTTAGAAGTAATGACTCAGTCTTGCCTTCTATCTGCTTGATAAATACTTATAGTGAACAAAT
>JAXCLQ010000005.1:11413641-11434716 GCA_035584115.1 Cedrela odorata | reverse complement strand
ATAAACTCTAAAAACTTATTCAATGAATTGTAAGAAGAACCGCCTTCTGTAATGCAAAGTTCAACCTGTTTTTTCAAATTCTTAGCTCTCTGCCTCATCTCTTCCCCTTCCTTTTCAACCATTAACCTTCTTACAGCTTTCTGTACCTCCCCTCTCTCCAAATCATTCTCCAACTCCAAGCCTATTCTCCATACATGACTCACAAGCCGTGCATTCACCCTCTGATCTCCAAAACATGGCTTGCAAATCATTGGAATCCCTTCGCATATACTTTCCTGGGTCGAATTCCAACCACAATGACTCCAGAACCCTCCAACCGCAAGGTGTGATAAGACCTGCTTTTGTGGTGCCCATTTCACAATGCATCCATTTTCTCCAACAGCTTCTGTAAAACCCTCAGGCAATAATTCTATCCCTTCCAGATCATTACTTGAGCTAGGTCGAATAACCCATAAGAAGGGCTGCTTGCTGTTAAGCAGACCCCAAGCCATTTCTATTAACTCTTTCTTATCCATGGATACTATGCTTCCCAAGCTAATATATATAATAGAGTTTGGAGCTTGGTTGTTAAGCCATGAAATGCAGCTAGTGTCCGCTTTAAGTAAGCTGCCAGAGAAGGATGGAGCAAATTTGTGAATAGGGCCGATCGGGAAGATTGGAACTTGGCATTGCTGTTGGAGCTGTGCCAGTGATGATTGCTCAAGGCAGTCCATGGTATTCCAAATGACAGCTGAAGATGTTCATACATTGTATATGCTAGTTATCAATTTCAAGTAATTTTCTTGTAATCCATATTGAGAAAAAGGTAGATCCTTGAACCGGAAAGGATGAAGCCTGGGAACTGGATCTTCCAATTTTGGAGCTGTATTTAGGAGTGATAGATCAGTGTAATAATATTTATAATTTATGAAGGATGTTAATGATCAATAACAATTTTGATGCGGAAACAATGTTGACTGCTACCTCATTGCCAGTAAAAGAAAGAAAAGAAGTTGAAATACATATAGGTAATAATTCTGGAAGTTTAAATGCACTGCATTAATTACTTGGTTAGTGACAAACCGGATCCACTACTGATTTATTGATTGTATAGGTTTGGAGAATCCATACAACAAAAATGAGGTGTTTTAAGCCCATCTAACAGAATTTCAGTTCTTTCAAGAGAATCATCTGGAAGAAGAACTGTATCAACGCAGGTGTACGACCAAATAGATTACTACACAAAAAGAAAATAAATTTTATAAAGCTTAGAAATAATTCTGCAGATGATGTAATACAACTTTGAATTTAACAATTATAAGGGCGATGCACCTTTCAAACGTAGCTAAAACAGGGCACATACCTTGCAAGGGGATGCGACCGTCTTCCTTTAGCTGGAGAACGGCCAAGCGGGATATTTGGGTGGCAGCATTGGTGGTTCGCAAGATGATGCTGTGCAACTTCAGTTGATTAGCTGTTGCTTCAGAGAAGTACATGAGTTCATCATAGATGATGCAGACAATCTCATCACCAAGGTTCTGTTGATTCATCATCTGAACCAAGCATTTGTGAAAAGGTGCTCTGCAGTTCACATCAAGAATCGATAGAATAGCTATTATATTCCCAGATGAGATATCATGATCGGACAAGCCATCTGGTATTGATTGGAACTTGAATTCAGGATGGTTGGAAGGGTTAGGAGAATTGAAGTGAGTGTGGACAACTGTGACGGAGAAGCCCTTTGAGTAAAGGACGGTGCCCAGCTGAAGCATGGGATTTATGTGGCCTTGGTATGGACATGGCACTAGCACAACCGTTCTACGTCTCTGTCCTTGCTCTTCCATTTCCATAAAATCTTCTCCAGCTACCCGTGTGTGTAGCTAATCAGATTTTGCTAGCTTGCTGCATTGACTATCATCAATCTTCCAGAATAGAATAGCCTTGCCTGTTTGTAATATTTGCTGGCGGACTGGTATCGTTTGTAATCTGATCAATATTTGGACGGTTACCGTTTTTTGTTAAAGCTATATTGACAGATATTCGCATTATTATCAAACATGGGATGAATAATACTTTTTTGGCGTCGCTCCTCACATGGTGAATGAACTACCCACGTGGCGATTTCTTTATAAAGCAAAATAGAGGCTGCCATCCAACCAGCTTTAATCATCTTTGCTGCAGGCAGGAAGAAGATGCTTTATTTTACTGGTGTTTGATTTGTCATAATTAATTTGATAAAGCTATAAAATAATTATTATACAAAATTTTGTAGGATAATAATAAATAGGTCTTTCAATTTTGTTAAAACATAAAATACAAATTATTTTGATAATTTTAACAAATTAGTCCTGATTTTATTTATTTTGTTAGAAATTTATTTGTTTCAAATAACGAAAATATGTCCTAATTTATTATTTTATTAAAATTCAAGGATTAAATTATTAAAAAATTTTAATTCTATATATTACAAATAAATCTAATCTTCCTAAAAAAAAAGTTTTTTCTTCTTGAATTATGTGAATATTTTTTTTTCAAATAAAAAAGTTAGAAAACTATTAACTTAATTGATAATCTTGTATTGACATTTATTTTTTCTACAAAAAATCATTTATAGAACATATATTTTCAGTTATAACAATACAATTTTAATAATTTTTTAGTTTTTTACGTTACATATTTTTATTTTATTACTGTTAATTTTATTTATATAGAATATATTTTTCAATGAATTTTTTTTTTGGGTTCGTCCCTTATTATTGTCCGATTTTGTGGCTTTTGTGGACGGGTCAAGTTTGGGGAATCTTTTATTTTTGGGAAATGGCTCGATTTTTAAGTTCAATTATATTTTTAGTTCAAATAATTTTTTTTTATATTTGAGGTTGAAAATATGCCTTTTGAATGAAAATATCATTAATTTTTAAATTTATCGGATTATTCAACTTAAATGAGAAAAAAAAGAGAAGTGAAAGAAAAGAAAAGAAAGAAAAAATAAATTTCAATAAACACTTGCAATGCTCTCTCAATTTAAACAAATTACTTTGTTTAAATTAATTTGAACAAAGGTGACATAATTTGAAAATTGAAAAGTTAGCAATGAAAGTGCTAAATTAGAGTTTGAGTCGCTATTATTAATGGAAACCTAACGGTAATTATATTAATTTAGACATTGATAGCTTCATGAGAAGAACTTCTAGCTAGTCTACGTGCTAAAAGACCATGATTTACTATGAAACTGTGAGTTTTCAAGCAATAATTATAAGCTTTTGACGATTTATCAAACGGGTTATAGTTTTCTTGACCAGATAAGTTTTGATGATCTATCAAGATTTCAAAATGGCGACATGAGTGGATAGTCATGGAGTATTAATATGCATAGTTAAATGCTATTAGTTGAAGAATCAGTCTTGGCTCCTTCCCCTGTTGGAATCTGTTTTCAGCAGTGGAATCTGTTTTCAGCACTGTCTGTTATCTCACTCGACAAGGTTTTAGTTTTTGGGTTTGTGTATGAGCATTGTTTAAAACACTCTTTTGAGTAGCAGAAAAAAACAGGTTTTTGTTTGGTAGAGATTAAAATTAGGAATGATAGTAGATCGGATTTAAAATAAATATTTTTAAATTTGTATTTACATTCACCAAAAAATTTAATATTATATTATTATATTTATATCAAATCTGTAGTGGGTTTGATATTTTATTATCAAATATACTTAAACGAGTACTTAACATTTATTAGATCTGCGCATATATTTGCGAATTTTTAGTAAAATTTTTGACATTAATTTAAAATAAAATATATTACTCACATAAAATATAAAATACAAATAATAAAAAAATAAAATTAATATCAATAATTTCATAAATAAATATATAATTATTTGATAAATTCATACATAAAATATCATATTTAAACATAAAATATTTGACGATAGCTGCCTAAATTTATTTCTTCCATTCATAAGCCAACATCTTGAGAAAATGAAGAGAGAGTATAAATGAGACATGTGATTGAACCAAACATTTATATTTTATTTTTCTTTCATAAGGTCAATATATTAAAGACTTTGCAAAAAATAAAATGTACCAATATTTGTGTAATTTATTTCAATTATGGTCTTAAAGTTCATTCCCATTAGTTTTGTATGTTTAAATTATTTCAAGTATAAAGCTTCATTTGAAACCACATACTACTAACTGATGCTTATTGTAAACTCTATATTTAATTACTCAAATGTTTAAAATGACGTTGTTTTGGTATTTTCAGAAAAAAAAATATCCATGGATACCTGTTGTGGATACTTGACGATATTTATCAGCACCTGTACTAGTCCCAAATCTGTTGAGAATTTTAAATTTATTTTTTAAATATGTTCTAAATCCGCTAAGAGACATACTAAATTTGTCCCATGAGGATCGGGTAGTAGCGGATTTGTAGGCAAAATTGCCATCCCTAGTTAAAACTTGAAATAGGTAAAAATGATTTTTTTAGCACTTGGCAATTATTGTTCTGAAAAGTGTTTCCAAAATAAGAAAAATGCTAGAAATGCTTTTTAGAAAAACACTTGTTATGTACTTATTTGAAATATTGTTTCCAAATACTTTTATAGGAAATTTATCTACATTCAACATAAAAGTGTTAACAACATCTCCCTGCAAACAAGATGCAGATAATCATATTTCTTAGTATATAAAAAAGCAATCTGATTTGCCAACGTAACGAAGATGATGTTAATCTTTTTGTGTTAAAAGGAGATAAATTTTCTTTATCATATGGAATGACTCACCTGAGATGCGAGCCATGCTGTGAAGCTGCTTCTAGCTTAATTTGTTTTTCTTAAAATTTGCTCACTTCAACTTTCTGTTACAAGAAAAAAATGACCTTAATGTAGAGACTTGTTTTGCTGATGCATCCAAGCAATGCTCACTATTTTGTTTAGATGAAAATCAAGTGAAGGGAAAGATCCTTGTGTGTGATTTCATATAAGGAAATGTAGAAGCTTTCAGAGCTGGTTGTCATGGGATGCAGCTTTTCGCTAATCACTATGCGACACTTAGTTAGGTTTTATATACAACGCCAATTAAGTAAGCTTTGATTTGTGCGGAAGCTTACTGTCCTACACTTAAGGGTACGCTTAAGAGCCTTGGAGGTTATGTGTAACAACTCAACGAGATAAAACACAAGAGAGAGCTTTGTAGGAAGAAGACTTATAAATTCACAAAGAGTTACAACTTTGAGAATTATAGGATGAGAGAATGGTAGAATGGATTAGCCAAATGAGGTCACCTCTTATTTATAGGATTTCTATGCCATTAAATGTGTGGCTATAATTGTTTGTTTAGAAAACTTTATAAGATATTTACAAAGAATATTCTAGAATCCTACACATATTTATCTATTTTAGAATACTCTAGGATGTGCTAGTTGACCTAAAGTTATCTTTAATGTTCTAGAACCTTTCGGAATGTGGTAAAATCTTATGGAATGCACTAGAGGTTTTAGAAGGCTCTATAATATTCTAGAGGGTTTCGGAATGCTCTGGAAGGTTCCGGAGTGTTATAGAATAATCCGGAATGATTGAGGAGTATACTTACATTTTCGGATACTTGAGGCAAGTCGAAAAAACTCTATTTGATTATGGTGGTTTGTGACATTCTCCATCACTTAAATCCTTGACTCCCTCATCAAGTTTGCCTCGCTTGTATACTTTGACTTTGTTTAGGAATTGCATTGGTCTTTCTTCACTCGATTCAGCATGTCGCATTTGAGTTGGCTGATGTTGGCAAACTCCACTTTACGGCTCAATGCATCAGCTACGATATTAGCTCATCCGGGCTTATACTGTATGACATTATCGAATTTAGCCAAGACATCTTGCCAACGCGCTTGCTTGGGACTGAGTTTCTTCTGATTTTGGAAGTAACTCGTTGCCACATTGTCAGTCTTGATCACGAGCAGGCTTTTAAGCAAATAATGTTACCATACTCGCAAGCAATGGATAACCGCAGTCATCTATTTATCATACACGGGGATACTTCTGTTCCGTGTCGTTTAGCTTGCAACTCTCGTAGGCGATGGGGTGTCTATCCTGCATAAGCATACTTCCAATAGCAAAGTTCGACGCATCTGTGTACACCTCAAAAGGTTTTGAGTAGTTGGGCAGTAAGAGAACCGGCTTCGCCATCATAACTTGCTTAAGATCCTCAAAGGCTTCTTGACATGTGGGTGACCACTCCCATGTTTCCTTTTTCTTAAGCAAATTCGTCAAGGGTGTTTGTAACGCCCCAAATTTGACATATGAAACTTATACCGAATTAAGGTGTCACTCCCTTATATAATTTAGATCTCAATTTCTTATAATAAATAACTTAATTGAAATACTTTAACTTTCATTTGAATAATCTAGGTTTAATACAAATTCAATCCCCTAAAATAATTAAACTTTAAGAGTCTCAACATTCACAATCTTACTCAAAGAAAGTTTTCAAATATCATATAACAAATATTTTACAATCATTTAATAAAAGAATTATAACTTAAAAATTATAATTCATTACAAAAAAATAAACCCACATTATGAACGAAATTACTTACCTCTGTTTAAGCAATTAAATCAATAAATATTCCTAACGTTGTAACATCCTAAAATCCAGAGATATTACTAGCAGGTGATAGGACTACTCTATCACTTTAAGCCTTTCTTTTTTATCTATCTGAATACACATTACATCTTACAACACATAATCATACGTCTTAAGGGGCAATATGCCTCTTCTGATATTATATATAGCTCAAATACTCAAATCATAGAACACAACAAATTAAATATATGAATGACTGACCATATACATAAATACAATGTTCGATGTCAAATTAGAAATCATAAAACTTAATGAACATACAACATTGGACCCAATACCTTGGTGACTGCAAAGTGTACCCTTTTCCCAACTCGTATTCCCCTGATGCTGAAATGACTTACTGACTCCATGTTCTTGTAAAACTGGAGAGTAGAGAAGGGGGGTGAGTCTAAAAAGACTCAGTGAGTGGATGCTAATGTAACAAACTATTCAAATTAGATAATTAAGTTTTTCTATAAATAAATTAAACTCATATTATATATATTATTAATGTAGCAAAAATCTCTTATGTGGATCTTGTGCACTAACAACGAACTTCCTCTTCTTTTAATACAAACTTGTAGTACCTGCGACCACAATTGAGAGCTATGGGGGTGAAAAGCTGGTTATCCGGTGAAAATCCTCTGATGCTTAAATTAGGGTTTTACTTGTGGTTATTAAAGAAAGAAAGCTGAAGGAGGATTATAGTTTTTTTTTTTTTGCCAAAGTTTTAGTAGTCTTCTTTAGTTGTAGCTGATTCGCTTTTAAAGATGTTATCATATCTTTAATATGGCATGATACTATAAAATCTGGTAACTAAATTCCCATTGTGCGAGAATCTCGGAGATTCCATAGGTAAAACATTAGCTTTCAGATTTGGTGGTATCGTATCGTTAGGATTCTTATTATGTAAGAAGCTTAATTTGGCAAGAATCATTGTTATAGAATAATCCTGGAAAGTATGGAAAAGAGATGAATCATTCACTAATACGTAACTGTAGCAAGGTATCGAAAATCTTCATTTGGGGATCATTATTTCTCTAAGATAAACTCTAGTACTGCATGTACGAGACCTTTGTAAGCTGTGGCCAAGACCTTTATGGCGTAATCTTTAAATAGGATCTGACTTAAAGCCCATAGTACGATTTCGAAAAGTCTTGGCACTTACTACTTCCGATTTTCTTGGCATCCCCTATAGTTGAGACCTTTGAACTGACCTCAAAACACTTATTTATAAACTCTTTTTGGGCCTTCAGCCTACTAGACTATACCTAACATCAAGCCCCCTATTTTTAGTAAAAACAACTGTTTTTTGATTAAAACTAAAGGTGATGGTTCTGAAGAGGCACCTGCTTGTCACAATTAAATGTTCAACTGGGAGTTTGCTCATTTTCGCAACGTGGAAGACAATGACAGGCTCTTGGGATCTCAATGTTTAGGACCCTAAAAGATATAACTGTCTCTAATGATGGCCGCCCCTATTTTCATTTATAAGATGCATCATTTTAGCTTCTACCTTAACATGGCAACATCCCATCCCTTGATCTATAATGGGCATCGGCGATTGGGGTTATTCTTCCCCTTTAAATACCCCACCTTTCACCTTTTTAATTCTTTCTTTACCTTTACATGGTCACTTTTTCTTTTTAAACGATTTCAATCAGTGAAACAACAACAACTTAGTTTCGAGCTTCAAACAACTTCAAGGTCTTCAATTCTCAACAGTAAGTTTCTTCTTTTTCCTTTCATTTTTTTTTGCAGTTGACTTTGTGGTATATTTGGTAATTTAAGGAACTTGGTAGATATTTTAGATTTAAAGACCTTTAGGTTGATCTTCGTGAGTTAATTCTAAAATCGCCTTTAATCCTTTCTTTTCCTTTTGTAAAATAGAAAATATCTTCTGGGAAGAGAAATTCTGAAGAGGGCCGAGTCGTCATACCAGCTACCCCTTCCATTCTAACGAGAAGGGACTTAGTGCACTTTAAGGTGAATAGATTTGTCTCCACCGTAACTGAATTAGACTTAAAAGTGTACACTAGATTGTACAGAATTCCTGAGGGGGTTTATCTTAGGGCCTCTAAAGTGAACGAGCTTCCAATTTGCCCTCCAGAGGGCGAGATGACCTTCAAGGAGGAATTTTTCCATGTAGATGTTAGACTACCTATTTAGCCATACTTTACCCGAATCCTCGCTTCCTTTGGACTTCTTCCCTACCAACTAGACCTTAACAGTTGGAGAATCATATATGATCTATACGTTGTGTGGCATCAAATCTCAGACCTTGACCCTTCTCTTAAGGAGATTGAGTACATGTTCATATTAAAGAGAAATCCCATAAACAGCCCTAGGTGGTTTTACCTCAAGAACTGAGCTGGCGAGAAGAACCTTATTACTAGCAACCCTACTTCTAATAAAACCTAAAAGAAGAAAAAATAGTTTTTTGTTGGAGGTAATTTGAACTCTATCCCATTTTTTCATGTACCCAGACCCTTTGGTGAAGCGGTCTTCTAGAGTGGCAAGCCAACATTAGATCCCGATAGCCATGAGAGGGTAAAACTAGCTAGGTCATTAGCTTCCGACCAAAGCCTTTTGCTTTTGGAAGATAAACTACTTAGTTTGGGCTTAGTAGATTTTTGTATATCCAAACACCAATTAGTCTCGAAAAAGGTCACTTTTCGAGGTAATCTCTAAGTGACTCATCCCTAATGTTAGGAGTTAAGTGTTTAACCATGGTTTTATTTGTATTTGCAGGTGAATGACATTAAAAAATATTACTCTAGACTCTTATGAGGTTTTGCAAAAACTGGCCTGAGAGAGGAGAGCCGAGAAGGCTCTTCAAACTAAGGCTGCCTAAAAGGGTCTAGCTAAGGTTTTTGGGACTTTAAAAGCGGCCGGGGCCTCCAGCTCGATCCATCCTAAAGCACCTGCCAAGGGGATAGTAATTCGCAATCCGACTCCTCTTCCTCCAGCTCTTTCTACTGATAAAGGAAAGAGGAAGCGTAAGGCCACAACTACAATTTTTGAGGAAAAGGCCAAGAAGAAGAAACAAATGTTTAGCTAGACCGATAAAGAATCAGTCAGATCGTTAGAGCTCTTCCTGAAGATATCTCAGAGGAGAAGAGGGTGCCTTTTGCTCATTTCCTCCCCTGCATCAACTTGTAGGTCTAAAGCATCAGTGACAAATTTTCTAAGGATATCGCTGGGCTCTAGAGAGAGTCGTTGCTGAACTGCTAGTTGAAATGGTTGGGTCGGGTGAGTTTACTTTCTCTCATTTTTCTATTGTAAACAAAACTCATTGTAACTAGTCTTATGATGGTTCAACATTAGTGATCTTTTAGCTCTTCCATTCAACCATGTTGCAAATGGTGTTCTTACTGATGATTTTTCCAAAGCCTCAGAGGCCGAGAAGAGGGCCAAGAAGGTGGATAAAAACTTGGCTATCACAAGAAACAAGTATGAATTTAACCTCAGCATATTGAATCGGGAGCGAGAGGAGTTTTAAATAAGGGTGGCCACAGTTGAGTCGTTTCAGTCTAAGACAAACAGAATGACGAAGGCCTTAAGGTCCAAGCTGAACAACTTGAAGAAGGAGGGGGAGGAGTGTCTTCAAAGCCTGAATAAGGCGTGTGAAGAGCTGGGAGTGAGCTTGGACCCCGAGAAGAAAAGGTTCAAACTTCTGGCCAAGAAGGTTGAGGAGGACGAGGTAGATATAAGGGCTCGGCTTCACGAGCAGGTCAATGATAGCATTGATCTGACTTGTGAAACGATTCAAGGCTGATATCCTGACCTAGACCTGGGTTGGTTGTATAAAGCCTTAGGGCATCATGCTTCAATGTAAGAAGAAGAGGACTTTGATGGAGTGTTCCTTGAAGGGGAAGGGCATCTCAATTTGAAGACCATGTATGTGCCCCTAATGGAGTTTACCACTGGTACCTCTGTTGAGCCCCTTGCTGCAAATGCCCCTGTGGAAGTTTCTTCCGCTAGGGAGACAAAGGCTCATTCTCTTCCTATGGCCAATCTTGAGGCCCTTCCAACTGACCCCTTAGCTAACTAATCCGTTGGAACAGTAGTGTTTAGTTCAATTTTTTTTTTGACAATGTAATACTTTTTATCAATTAATAAAACTTTTCGTTTGAAACTCCTGATCTTCTATTTCCTTTGACTTTGCTCTCTTTTACTTTTATTGATTAGTTCCGTGCGGTCCTTATTTATCTTGCGAACTTGAATTACTTGCTAACATTAACTTGGCATAGCAGTATCTAAAACTATTCATTCTTCACCTATTAACAGCTCATTTCGCTTAAAGTCTGCTTGCATCTTAGACTTTGTTGACACTCTTCGTATTAGTTGCTTGATAACTTCTTTGATTGATCATTTCTTAAACCAGGCCTAGCGGCCTATTTAGGCTGAGAATTACATTGTTTGGGAGCGAATAACAAGCTAACTTTTAGGAATCGTGTTACCCATTTTTAGGCTTCGAGAGAAGATTACCCCAAGACATTTGATGAGACCATCTAAGAATCTCTTTGCTCATACTCTCTGAGACTGTGTTTAAGGCTTGCTTAAGCTGAGGATAATATTATCTTGGGAAAAATAGAAAGTTGGCATCTGAGAACTGTGTCACCCGTATACGGGCTTTGGGAGAAGATTACCTCAAGATGTTCGATAAGATCATCTAAGAACCTTTTTACTCATGCTCTCTAAGATCGTGCTTAGGGTTTTTTTGAGCTGAGAATAATATTACCTCGAAAAAAATAGAAAGTTGGCGTTTGGGAACCGTGTCACCCGTGCCCGGGCTTTGGGAGGAGATTACCTCAAGACGTTTGATGAGATCATTCGAGAACTTCTTTTGCTCATGTTCTCCGAGATCGTGCTCAGGGCTTGTTTGAGCTGAGAATAATATTACCTTGGGAAAAGTAGAAAACTGAGTGCCTGGGAACCGTGTCACCCATGTCTGGGTTTTGGAAAGAGATTACCCCGAGATGTTTGGTGAGACTATTCGATAACCTCTTTTGCTCATGCTCTCCAAGACCGTGCTGAGGGCTTGTTTGAGCTGAGGATAATATTGTCTCAGGAAAAGTAGAAAGCTGAGCGCCTGGAAACCGTGTCACCCATGTCTGGGTTTCGGGAGGAGATTATATCGAGACATTTATTGACTATGAGCTTTTGCTTTATTTGTTGGCTGACTTCAGAAGTGAAAAATAAAAAATAATTTTATTAACTTCTAAGGAAATTTGCTACAAAAATTTTTGATGCTTTTAAGGGTAATACAACTTCAAGCGTTCGGCATTTCAAGGCTTTTGGACTTGGTTCTCATTAGGGGATTCCAGCTTATAAACTCTAAGTCTGAGAACTTAAGTGACTTTGTAAGGACCTTCTCAGTTTACATCTAAAACGCCCTCTCTTAGAACCTTAGTGTTCAGGGTTATTTTTCTAAGAACCCAATCTCCTAGGTAAAAGGAATGGTGCCGAACCTTCTGGTTATAATATCTCGTTAGCCTTTGTTGGTGAGCTACTACCTTTATCACTGTCATTTCTCTTTTTTCTTTTAACAGATTTAATTTCAAACGTAAGCCTTTGTCATTAGACTTCTTATTATAATTGTTAACTCGGAAAGTTGGTATGCTTACTTTTATCGGAATCATTACCTCACACCTGAAAGCCAAGTTATAAAGAGTTTCTTCTATGATGACCTTGGGTGTGATTCGGTACGCCCAAAGAACCTCAGGAAGTTTGTCAATTCATGCACCTTTGTGTTCCTTGAGCTTCTTTTTGAGGGCCTTTTTGATGACCATATTAGTTGTTTCCACTTGTCCATTGGCTTTAGAATGAGCTTGAGTTGCGAATCTGAGGTCAATTGCAAAGTCTGAGCAGAACTCCCTGAAGTTTGTGTTGTTAAACTGCTTTCCATTATCCGTGATCAATACTTAAGGTATTCTAAACCTGTAAATGATGTTATGTTTGACGAACATCGTAACCCTTTTTTCTGTAATAGCCGTCAAGGGTTTGGTTTTCACCCACTTTGTGAAGTAGTTGATAGCCATCACAACATACCTAGTGTTTGCACGTGCTTGCGGTAAAGGTTCAATGAGATCGGGTCCCCACTGGGAAAATGACCAATGACTCACTAGAGAAGCCAACTTCTCTAGAGGTTATCTAGGAATGCAGTCGTGCATCTAACACTCATGACACTATTTAGCTAGTTGTACTACATCTCGAGAAAGTGTTGGCTAGTAATACCCTTGCCTTAATATTCTGTAGGTCATAGCTCGGGCTCCTCTATGTCCGCCACATATTCCTCAATGGATTTTATCTAGGGTACGAGTAGCTTTTTTAGGTCTCAGGCATTTGAGGTAGGGAATACTGTATTCTCGCTTATATAGCTCTCTATTAATGATGGTATATCTTGCCGACTTATTTCTAATATTTCTCGCTTACTCTTTATCCTTTGGAAGCTTCTTGTCTTAAATATAAGACCTTTCTCATCGACCCAATAATGATGTAGATCTAATTGAGATACATAACGTGTGCGATCTTTATCTTTTGTGCTTCTTTATTCTAGAACTTCTATTGGTACTGAGGCGGGAATGCTTCATTTAAAAGTAGAGGCTAGTTTTGCTAATATGTTTGCCTTTGAATTTTCGGCTCTCGAAATCTGTTTGATTCTGATAGTCTTTAACGTGCTCAGTACTTGCTTGACTTTTTCTAAGTATGCCTGCATATTACCTTTGGGTGCTTGGAACTGGCTGTCTAGTTGGTTGGCCATTAATTGGGAATTACAGTGGACGTTAAGACCTGTGATTCCTAGAGCCATAGCTAACTTGACCCATGCAATCAAAGCTTCATACTCTGCCTCGTTATTGGTAACCTTAAAATCAAACTTTAAAGAATATATTATCTCAATCCCTTTCGGTCTTACGAGGACTATACTAGCTCCTCTTCCTTGAGCGTTTGAAGTTTCATCGATGAAGAGGTTTCAGATTACCGCTTCTTCGTTTGGGGTGGTTAGATCTCTTCAGTTAAAAGGTTATTCTGCGATCTAGTAGACAAAGAGGTGTTCCAACACCGATTTTTCGGCAACGAAATATGCTAAAGTTTGACCATTGATTGCTTTCCTAGGTTTGTAGATGATATCATACTCGCTAAGTTCAATATACCATTTGATCAATCGACCTGAGAGGTCTGGCTGATACAGGATTTGTCTTAGCGGCTAGTTCATTAGCACCACAACCTGATGAGCTTAGAAGTAGGGTCTAAGCTTCCTTGCTACCACCACCAATGCTAGTGTTAGCTTCTCTGGCTGCGAGTATCTTATCTCGGTGTTTAGTAATGCCTTGCTGGTGTAATAGATGAGACGGTGAACTTTTTCAGAATATTCCTTCACTAAGATTGAGCTTAGCGAATGGTCGCTTACTGCGAGGTATAGGTAAAATGTTTCTCTGATCGCAGGTCTCGTCAGGTGAGGTGGGGCTGCAAGATACTGCTTTAGCTTCTGAAAGGTGTACTTGCATTCCTCTATCCATTCAATTTTCTTTTCTTTTTCATGATTTGAAAGAAAGGGAAGCATCTATCAGTAGTTTTGGATAGGAACCTGCTAAGCACTACTAGTTGCCCTGTCAAACTTTGGAGCTTTTTGAGGTTGAACGGGGACTTCAAATCCAATATGGCCTTGATATTCTATGAATTAGCTTTTATACCACGTTCACTAACCATACATCTAAGGAACTTCCTGGTCTGAACTCAAAATGCACATTTCTCAGAATTTAACAACTTTTTATACTTGCTTAAGTAGAAGAATGACTCTTCCAAATGCTTGAGGTGGTTTCGGGCCTTTTATGATTTAGTAATCATGTTATCCACATAGACCTCCATAGTTTCGCCTATCAGTGGTTTGAAGATTTGGTTAACTAACCTTTGGAAGGTAGCTCCAACAATTTTCAATCCGAAGGGCATTATTATATAATAGTATAATCTTTGATCGGTAATAAATATCATTTTCTCCTGGTCTAATTCGCGCATCATGATCTGATTGTATCCCGAGGATGCATCAATGAAGCTTATTAATTCATGACCAGTTGTCGAGTCCACCAACTGATCAATTTAAGAGAGCGGGACATTGTCTTTGGAACAGGCTTTATTCAGGTCCATGAAGTTTACACATTTTTCATTTACCGTTGGCCTTTTTAATCATCACCACATTCAATACCCATTCTAGGTAATACATTTCCCTGATGAATTTTGCTTTCATCAACTTGTTGACCTTGGCGTGTACTGCTTTTCTCATTTATTTATTGAATGGCCTCATTTTCAATTTTACTAATTTATGTTGGGGATCGATAGCGAGTCGGTGAGAGATTACTTACGGGTCAACACCTGGCATGTCTTCATGAGACCACGTAAACACGCCCATGTGTTTCTTCAAGATACAATTGAGTTCGAACTTCAGTTCTTCTAGAAGTTAGGCACCAATTTTAACCATTCTCTGAGGTAACTCCTGATCTAGAATGATGGATTCGAGTTCTCCCGTTGGCTCTAGGGCAGACGATTTCTCATCCTACTCTATCCTCTTCGCAATCAGCTTATCTCGCGAGTTATCTTCATTGGCTTCTAGGATTTCTCTCCACGGGCTCTTCCATAGGCAGTATGAGCCTTTAGAAGACACCGCAAAACAAGACTGAGATTTCTTTTGGTTTCCCTTGACAATTCCGATCCCTTCTCTTACCCAGAATTTCAACTTCAGATAATGAATGCTCTCTACTGCCTTCGTGGTTCTGAGAAAAGGTCTCCAGAGGATTATAGTGTAGGGCATTTTGAGGCCGACCACTTAGAATTCCACCATTGTAGTCTTCTAATAAGGCCGTTCTCCCATGGCTATAGGTAGCTGCACTATTTCCAAGGGATAAATGCACAATTCCCTAAATCTATGAAGGACGGTCTCGGTAGGTCAGAATCTCAGATCTTTTATTCTCAAAGAATCTAAAGTTTTTTTAAAGATAATATCAACTGAACTTCTAGTGTCTACTAATATTTGGTTAACCCGAGACGTTCCCATCGTTAAGGTTACTACCAAGACATCATCATATGGGTAATATACTCCTACTTCATCTTCATTCGTAAACATAATAGGTACTGAGACGAGTTCTTATTTCTTTTTAGCTCGGGCATTCATGATATGGATATCCGATAAGGTGTTGGGTAGAGAGTATCTGGAGTAACACTTTCTAGATCTATTTGAATTCCTAGCCAATATTGCTCTACTTGAGATTACCATAGTTCTTTCTTCTTGCCTGGGTCCACGCTCGATTTCCTGATCTGAGACTTTAGCTCCATCCCCCTCTCCAACTATCAAGTCTTGCAGGTAATTGTTTTGGATCAATATTTTCACCTGACTTCTGAGGTCAAACATTCATTCGTCAGATGTCCAGCGCTCTGGTGGAACTCGCAAAACTTATTCTTGGCCTCTCCCACTGGTTTGGCCTTCGATGGGCGGGGTTCCACTAGTATAATTCCTCATCTTGTGATCTCCTTCCAAACCTATGAGAGTGAGGCTTTTAAAGGAGTGAACGTTTGATCTTCTTGAACATGAGCTACTCTCCTTGTGTTATCTCTCGCAAGTGAGCGATACTCTTTATAACGAAAATTCTCTCTTCCTCCAATTATCTTGTTCCAACTCTAACCTCTTCTACTTTTTCTGTCAAGATCACGGAAGCTTCTCATGTCGTCGTGTTTTCTTCCCAGATATATGTTGGGATTCCTAGACCCTTCGAAAGATCGTTGTTCAAAAAATTTTTCTTCCCTCATCTTGAGAGCAATTTAATCTTCAATCTCGATCTCATTCAACAGCTTTCTTCTAGTTGTTTCATAAGTGGTAACAGAGGGCTTCCTACAGCTTACCATCCTTGGTCTACTTGTAGACCTTTCTTGAGACCTTCCAAAGTTAAGGAGTGATGATAAGCCCCCAATTCCATCACTTCATCATGATATCTTTTGACAAAGCACTTGATGTTTTCACTTTCTCCTTGCTTCATGAGTAGTAATGAACTCAAAGTCTTGAGGTTGATGGTAGTGCCTCTAAACTCATTGACAAAGACTCTATACAATTGTTCAAAGTTGCTGACGCTATCAGGTGTCAGATTGTTGGCTTCTCTCTCCAAAGTTAGCGGAAACAAACAGCACATCTGGGATTCATCTAACCCCTGGATTAGCATCATTTCTCTGAATAGATCCATGTGCAGCGATGGGACAGTTTTGCTTGTGAAAGGGTTTATTTGGGGCATCTTAAATTTTCGGGGAAGAACGAGGTTTAGTATTTTTCAGGAAAAAGGAGATTTTAAGTAAAAACCCATCTTTAGTGAAGCATCGCCCCTTCTTTGTCTCTTCATCTTCTTCTGGTCTTCTAATTCTTCGATCAATTTTCGCACACGAACCTTTTAAGTTCTCAACTTGATCACTGTCTTTCCTAGATCTCCTCCTTAGGGGTAGGCTCCGTGTAGAGCCTTCCCTTTACCATTTTTGATTTAGAAACACTCTCATGTCCTCCTAGCTGGGATTGTGACCCGATCCTTTTTTACGAATTATCATCAAATCGTCAGGCGAATATTCAAACATTTGTGGTGGCTCATCATGGAGCCTATCGGTGTCATCATCTTCTTGAGGTTTTTTAAAGGGATATCTTGAAATCTTCATTTTTCCCTTTTCTGCAGTAGTGTATTTTCTCTTGGTAGTGTTTTGGCGATACTCTGTCAGACGATTTGTGCGCGTTACATTTAGCACACTACTCTCAATAGCTTCGACTGGTTTGGGCTTCTTTAATGCCAGGAAATCAGCTTAAATCATCTTCCTCATTCGTGCTACTTCCTCAGCCAAGGCTTGAATCTACCTATCATTTTCCGTGTGTTACTTTTCATTCTCTGCCAACCTTGTGGTCAACCAAGCTTTTCTGTCGTCTCCAGACGGAGGGGAAATTGGTGTGGCGATGAAACTTCTAAATTGCGGTTCACGTTCTCTAGTGGCGGTGGCTAATCACCAAAATCCTGATTAACAGTCGTATGACCATCCACAATGTTGTCATAAGAATTCCTCCTTACTATTAATATGTTCCTTGTCATATACATATGCAAAGCTGCCATATTATCCTTCTTATGGTTGTTTATGACTTTTTGTTTAGATTTTCCATAGACGGCGCCAGATGTTGATGCAGTAAAAATTCCTTCTGTGGATCCTATATACCAACAATGATCTTTATCTTCTTTTGATACAAACTCATAATACTTGCGACCACAATTGCTATGGGGGTGAAAAGCCGGTTGTCCGGCGAAAATCCTCTGATGCTTAAGTTAGGGTTTTACTTGTGGTTATTAAAGAGAGAAAGCTGAATAAGGATTATAGTTTTTTTTTTTAGCTAAAATTTCAGTAGTCTTATCTAATTGTAGCTGATTTGCTTTTAAAGATGTTATCATATCTTTAATATGGCATGATACTATGAAATCTGGTAACTAAATTCCCATTGTGCGAGAATTACGGAGATTCCATAGGTTAAGCATTGACTTTTGGATTTGGTGGTATCGTATCGTTAGGATTCTTATTATGTAAGAAGCTTAATTTGGCAAGAATCCTTATTATAGAATAATCCTGGAAAGTATAAGAAAGAGATGAATCCTTCATTAATACGTAACTGTAGCGAGGTCTCGGAAATCTTCGTTTGGAGATTGTTATTCCTCTTAGATAAACTCTGGTACCACATGTCCAAAACCTCCATAAGTTATGATTGAGATCTTCATGGAGTAATCTCCAAATAGGATTTGACCTAAAGCCCATAATATGATTTCGAAAAGTCTCGGCACTTACTACTTCCGATCTTCTCGACATCCCCTATAGTCGAGACCTTTAAGCTGGCCTCAGAACACTTGTTTATAAACTCTTTTTGGGTCTTCAGCCTTTCAGGCTTTACACCTACTAGACTATACCCAACATATATAATCAATATTATACTCGAAATTATTTGGAATTAAATTACTGTGAATCTACAAGGTCATGAGACTAGAATCTATTTCACATATAATACTTTCCGCAATGATAACATCAATTCATCACCATTGATGCCCTCACACACTTTATCTAGTATTTATACAGCTTCAGTATCTATACGACTGTCATATCAGTTAATCAGACTATAATTTACTTTATTTTCATGATATATAAAAATCGTATATAAATATACAAGTCAATCTTTCATCTTAATATCTCTTCCTCACGTATCATTGCCTACATCTTATTTCATGACTTCACAATATCCGACTTACTGTCGACTTTCTCGAACTATTTCAATATCCTTCACAGTCACAGATTTATAGAGCAATGATCCAAATGAGTTTTAAAATTTAATCAAGTGGGTCAACACATGTATTCCCTTATTAAATTCGAGTAATGATTTTTATACTCACCTTATAGCTTATTGAAATAAATTATTTTCCTAGCATCAACCCATAATATCAACATTTATTCTTAAGTTCTATTTTCTCAATTCGTTCATCAACAATAGTAACTCGACACATCCGTATCATATTAAAAAATAATTTAAAAACCATAACTATTATGAGTTTTTATGGAACTAAGTCCAAAGTAAATTTAGAAAGTTCAAGTGGATCTCGAACACCCACAATTCATTCAACCCTTCATTAACATACTCGAAAATAATATTTAATATAATAATACAATCACTTCACAACATCTTAATATACTATCCACGTTTCTGAAAACAATCTAATAACGCATAGCAACTCAACACATTCGCAACTCTTCGGAGAACCAATTAATTCATAACCTATGGGCTCGCAATAACCCAAGACATCTACAACATACTTATCCCTTCAAAACGCATCATTTCCATGCATATATGTATTACAAATATAAATATCCTAATTGAAGAAATCATATCAACATCACATTCAGCCTTCTCCTAGCCCTAGTTTCATAATTCATTAATACTTACATACCATTTCTATACACGTAGATACAATCATGAACATCATATTAAGAAAATAAAAAAATACAATATTTCACTCATTGGTGTGCCTCAGTGGTCTGCCTTAGACTACACGTGGTAGCCCTAGAATATCGAATATATATAATACTTAACACATTTATATGTATCATCGACTCAATGCCATATTACCATTGTCTCGATTTCTAAGCAAACCTGGTAAATAAATGTCAATGCCCCAAGGGACATTCCCATCATTTAAACAGTTTTATATCTTTATGCAATATCCATAGAACATGTCACAAGCACTTTTGACCATCTCACACAAACTTGACCTACCGAAAATCATAACTACTCTGATTTTCATCGAGATTCAAGCTCAGTTTCATAATATATATACCCAATTCTTTTATCAATTCTAAAAGTTTCCTAAAACTAGCAATGTAAGTTTGAAATCATCATAAAACAGGATTAATCCACTCACCTGTTAAAATTTAACAATTTCGTACCAAAATGCGTCGACAGAACTCTGATTGTTGATCTACAATACACGACTTATGTTAGCTTTCATAATTATCCTTGGATTAATAAATAAATGAATACATGTACATTCTACCCCAATTTACAGATTCGGATTTTGGATCCGATTACTTAAGTTATGAACTCCTAAATGATGTTTCTGCACAACAAGTAATTTTAACTTGTACTGTACCAAATCGGTAATATATCCCGACTTAAGTTTCTGGTAGTATATTTTATTATGTGTCTAGTTTCTACCGCTTCTTACGGATTCAAATTTTGAGTCCGAATGCTCAAGTTATAATTGTTTTTGGCCAGGTGACGCAATGCGACAAGATGCAAAGCATCGTAGAATAGCCCATTTTTAGAATTTTTTGGGCATTTGTTACTGAGTGCCTTGACCTAGTTTTTGACTAAATCATGCTTCTATATATCTAGTTTATGTAGAATTTTGCGGTTCCTCAATCTGAGGTTCAGAACTCACTCAATTCGTGTTTTAATTGACCATGTTTGGAGATTTTCAGCAACCGATGCTTACGCATTTTGTTGGCACTCTGCTCATGTACGCTACCCTATATCATGCATTTACACCTCATTTCTACATTTTACATGTATTAACAACCCCTTACTCACTAACTAAATAAATCATGCATTAACGACACTATAATTTTTGCAATTCGCATATATAAACTAACCTAACACTTGGTCATTTACAAACTAATCCTACCAACACAAATTCATGCTTTTTTTTTAAAGTTAAATTTAAACACAACACACTTGTTTGCCAAAATTTTTGAAATTCCTTTCGCTCCTCCGTTTGTGTTTTCGCAACTCGTTTCAACATTTCGTCGAATATGTTGTCTTCCATTTTCACTTTTGCAACCAAGCTTGCTTTTTTTTTTAAAATCCTTTTCTTAGCAACCAAAAAGCCTAGATTCATCACCCAAATTTACAAAACAACACAGCCAACAACCAAATCA
>JAXCLQ010000005.1:11398333-11413541 GCA_035584115.1 Cedrela odorata | reverse complement strand
TTTCATTACTTATCCTCCATTCTTTTACTTAGCATGAGCATATTGTGAAGTTCAACTGATGGAGACAGAAAGGCAAGTATATCATCCTCCATTTCTAACAATTTGTGTCTATTTTCTGGTGACTAGTGAGCAAGCATATTATTTAGTTTAGTCTCCGTAAGAAAATGCAAAATGGCCAGTTCTTTTAAACATTATTTGAGCATTTTTAATGATGCAGGTTTACATTGTCTACATGGGGTCACTTCCTGTTCCTGAGGGACAATACTCACCATCATCCCACCATCTAAGTATGCTTCAAGAGGTTATTGAGGGCAGGTAATAACCCTCCAATTTAAGGTTAACTAGTTGTTTTATTTCTCAAGGTAATTTCTTATTCAGTTTTGTGGGAAGAAGAAGAATCTCTTAAGTCTTTCTCTTCAGCTTGAAAGTTTCAGGAATGAAATACTGAGGCGCGGAGGGAGCGAAGCGGTAAGCAAAGATCAATTGAGAATATAAGGATAGGTTGTAAGCTACGAATCACGAGTTATGGGTTCAGCTATTTCTTCTACGTACAGGATTCTATCCCTTCAAACCTGAGGGTTGGAATTTTAAGGAGTGCGACTAAAGACCGGACTCCCTTTCCAGGGCCTCTACGCACACGGATTCACTTCTTTCTTTCCCAAGTCATCACGTTTCCTCCACCTTAGCTGAAACTGCTAAGTGAGGCAGATGCGGGACAGGAAGCTGGCCTATCTCGACTCGAGCCAGAGTGTTTTTGCAAGACTCTACTCTTAAACGCTACCCCCTGTCTCTTCCCCAGTCCTGCAGTAAATGTATTGGTCAGAAGTTACAACAGAAGTTTCAACGGATTTGCTGCCAAGCTCACTGATCATAAAAGGCAAAAGATGGCTGGTAAGTTCTACTCAGTACAGATCAGAAAAAAATAGTTTTAATTTTTCTTCTTCTTTAAAATTACACTGTTTTCAAACTGTGACTTGCAGGTATGAAAGAAGTAGTATTTGTTTATCCTAGTAGAACTCTCCAGCTTCATACAACAAGATCTTGGGATTTCATGGGTTTCTTGAATCTATTATTAGAACACGGTGTTGAGAGTGATATCATAGTGGGTGTAATAGACACTGGAATCTGGCTTGAATCAAATAGTTTCAGTGATGAAGGTTTTGGTCTTGCTCCCAAGAGGTGGAAAGGTGCATGTAAAGTTAGCAAAAATTTCACCTGCAACATGTATTTTTCTTAATTTATAAACTGTTAGGTGCTTTTGGTATTATTTTTTAATCAGTATTTTCATAAAATATAAAATAAAAAAATAAACAAAAATATTTTTGATATAATATCTTTAGAGTCTAAAGATGCGGTTATATTTTTTTGAAAATTATATTATAAAAATGAAAATTGTAGAATGCCTTACTAAAAATTATTTTAAAGAATTGAGTTTTAATAATTTTATTTACTAGATTTTATGTATGATAATATTTTTGAGTACATAAATTAATTTTAATTACTTAAAAAAGAAACAACAAATACATAATTTTTAATAATTATTAAACAAATTAAAAATAATAATTATAGTGAGGAGGGAGAGTCATTTTCTAAGAACAAGATATATATATATATATATATATAACACACTTTATTACTAAAAAGTGTAATATATATTGGTTGCTTAATAAATTATCACCTAGTGAAGCTTACTTGTTTAAGACATATTTGTTATGTTTTTTTTGCCATGGCAGGCCGAGATTTGATATGGATATTGAATACTTAATTTGCAGAAAAATAATTGGAGCTCGATATTACACTACAGAAAGTCCGTTTGCTTCTGCAAGAGATGCAATGGGTCATACCGCCTCTACGGCCGCTGGAAACAATGTAAAGGATGCTAGATTGTGACAAAGTAGACATCTTGGCTGCTTTTGATGGTGCTATTGCCGATGGAGTTGACCTTTTAACAATTTCACTAGGGCCACTAAATGAGGATTCCATTGCAATTGGTGCTTTTCATGCAATGGAGAAAGGAATATTGACCTTACAGAGTGGTGGTAATGATGGTTCTGTAGCCGGAAGAGTGGTAAGTGTGGCTCCATGATTGGTGTCTGTAGCAGCAAGCACCACAGATTGCCTTTACATAGACAGTCTCTCTTTGGAATGGAAGGACTCCGGTGGTATGTATCAGTACTCTTGTATTGTCATTTAGCTTTTCATAATTGACAAATGAAAATGGATTCAAATTTCCTGTCATAGTCCAGTGATCAGCTTACACAAACAGAGTTTTTCAATCAATTCTTTCACTCTAAATGGAACAAAATTGGGCCAGAAATTTCAAGTCACTGCACCGGGGATGCTGCTGAGTAGGTTTCACTAAATGACTCATTCTTAACTCCCAACTTCAAAAAATTTAAAACAATGATCTAGAAGTTTGAATTCTTGCTGCATTTTAGGTTGTGTCAACCTGGGTGTGTCAACGGTATCTTGGTAAAGGGAAAGATTCTGCTATGTGCTCGGAATTCTGGAGATTCTAAGGCTCTTATTACTGGTGCTGCAGGAGTAGTCTTGCTAGACGACCAGCCTCATCACATTTCCTCCGTCGTTCCATTGCCTGCATCAGGATTAAGCCCTGACAAATACAAGAGTGTTTTCTCCTACATGAAATCTACCAAGTATTGATTTTTTTTATCAGCAAATTGTTGATTTTTTTATTTTCTATTTCATTCCCTGAAATAATTCAATGCTTGTATCTAACTTATACAGAAACCCTCTAGGAGAAATATTAAAAACTGAAGTTATTAAGGATTCAACTGCTCCTATTGTAGCCTATTTCTCCTCTCGAGGACCAAACTCAATTGTATCAGATATTATGAAGGTATAAGTTATCCATAACCTAAAGTTACCTATAATGTAAAAGCTTGTATTTGGATCTCCTGATTAATACAAAAAGTCGTGCAGACAGATATAAGCGCCCCCGGAGTAAATATTTTTGCTTCATATTCACTTCTTGCTCCAGTTTCCTAGGACATACGAGACAAGAGGCAAGTTAAATAAATTATACTAACTGGAACCTCCATTTCTTGGCCCCATGCTGATGGTGTAGCTGCATATGTTAAATCATTCCAACCAGACTGGTCTCCATCTGCCATAATGACTTCTGGTAATCTTGTACTATCATAATTCCTCATGCCCTGATCAATTTCATGATAACTTTATGTTTCTAAATCACCAAATTTTGTTCTCTCTGTAGCGTGGCCCATGAACGCTATAAAAATTCAGGTGCTAATTTGCATACGGATCAGGGCATATGAATCCAGTAAAAGCTATAAATCCAAGACTTATATACGAAGCTTTCAAACAAGACTGCATAAAAATGCTCTGCAGCATGGGTTATGAAGTAGAGAAACTTAGAATCATATCAGGAGATAAAAGCACTTGTCCTAAAGGCTCAGATAAAGGATCTCCAAAAGATCTCAATGACCACTCGGCTAAAGTTTCAGCAGAGAAGGCTTTCACAATAAGTTTTCGTAGAACAGTTAGGAATGTTGGCCTTGCAAACTCCACTTTCAAGGCAAAAGTCTAGCAAAATCCAAAAATTAGTGTCAAAGTGGTGCCTGAAGTTCTCTTCTTCTGTTCCTTAAACGAGAAGAAGTCTATTGAGGCGACTATAACTGGAGGAAGTTTGCCATATGGAAAGTTTGCGTCTGCGTCCCTGGTGTGGTGTGATGGCAATAATAGGGTTAGAAGTCCAATTGTTCTACATACATTACATTGAAAGAAATGGCCGGAGCGGTTGTTTATGGATTTTGGAATTCTGAAAAATAATTAGTGTCATAAACAACAGTATCCGAATAAAAGACCACCCTTATGCTTAGAATCAAAATGCAGCTATACTTTCATTGGAGCATTTGATTATAATGGAAAGTCTATAACTACCATTTAATGCAGAAACTCATAGTTCATGCATTTTTGTATCTTCTTTTCCGTTCTTCCTTATTTGTAATAAAGAGATACAGCCTTCTTTGTAGTTTTTATTGCACACTATTAAATTCTGACTAATCTATATTGGTAAGCTCAGTTACACTTACCCTAGAAAGGTCAATACAAACTTATCCCAATAATAGCTGAAATTCCAATATGCATTTGACATCAAGGAAAGTGAGTACAAAACCTTATTAACACGAGTTCATTCTTCTTAACACCAATATAAGATGGCATTTTTGTTGCTTTTCAATTTGGAGCAGATGACAATGGCTAGGAGTGGATTCTTACTGTTCCATCACATGTCACACAGGCCGATTTTCTCTTAGACGAAATTCGGAACCGTACGGCACTCACTATTGAGTTGAACTAATAAATCAGCCGAAACAAGTCTGCATACAGCACGTACAAATAAGTTAATTGTCTAAAAACGTAAGTAAACAAATGACAATAATAAAAAATAAGCAAATATTATATCGCAATAAAATTCGAAATTACATCGATAAAATACACGACAAGCAACATATAAGTAATCAATGAACAAACAAGCATTGAACAAACAAGTATCATATGATAAGTAAGATTAAACAATCAATACAAACAATTCATTTCATTAATTAAAGGATGGAGGAGTTGATAATAATGCCCCATTAGTGTCTCTCCGACTTGCGACCATGAACTTACTAATTGACCCTAGACGAGCAAATATGGTAACCTTTACACTGGCATTCTTTTACCAACGTCAACATATTTTGGGGTGCCGTGATGGAGAAAGAAATGCAAGTGTTATCCTTCTTTTTTAACAATTAGTGCTCTCTATTTGCTTACGACTAGTGCACATGTGAATCCACTATCAGTAAAACAATGCAAATGCCGATGGCCAGTTTTCTAGGCACTCTTTGAGCAATAGGCCGAATTTTTCCTTTTATCGTCACTATTAACTGTTCGAACTGCCATTATAATGGCACAGGTCTACATTGTCTACTTGGGGTCACTTCTTTGGGGGATTACTTACCATCATCACACCATCAAAGCCTGCTGCAAGAAGTGGTTTAGGATAGGTAGTATTCCTAGAATTTAATTTAAATATTTGTTTAACTCTTCTCTTGAACACTTTCTCCCTATCTGTCTGGGCGGGTCTAGAGGAGATATGTTGGTTAGGAGTTACAGAAGTTTCATTGGATTTGCGGCCAAACTGATCATGAGAGAGAAAAGTTGGCTAGTAAGTTCTGTGCAGTACTTTTGCATGTTACTCGAATTAAGGATATGTTTTGATTGCTTTCTTAAATTACAGCAAATGCACTGTAACTGCGATTTGCAGGTGTGAAATAAATGGTCTTTGTTTTTCCAAGTAGAACACTCCAGCTTCATACGACAAGATCATGCGATTTCGTGGGCCTCAATGAATCAACTAATTGCAAATACAGTGTTGAGAGTGATATTATAATAGGTGTCATAGGCACTGGAATCTGGCTTGAATCAGAGCGTTTCAGTGATGAAGGTTTTGGTCCTGCTCCCAAGAAGTGGAAAGGTGCTTGTAAAGGTGGCAAAAATTTCACTTGCAACAAGGAAAATGTATTTCTCTCATTTTGTTAAACCATAAAGTATATTCAGAATGGTTTTTATATTTCAGCTGTCGCTGGGATTATATCCTAACAAGTAACAATTATATACTTTTTTTCCCTACGGAAGTCTGAGATTTAACTATTGATATCAAATGATTAATTTACAGTAAAATAATTGGAGCTCGGTATTACTCTTCATCAGATGCTGGAAATGATACTACTAGAGGGTCATGGATCCCATGCTGCCTCTATAGCTGCAGGAAACAAAGTGAAGGGTGTTAGATTTTTTGGACTGGGACAAGGGGCTGCTAGAGGAGGGGTGCCTAATTCAAGAATTGCTGCATATAACGTCTCCTATTGGTCTGGGTGTGAAGAAGCAAACATCTTAGCTGCTTTTGATGATTCTGCATATAAAGTCTGCTATTGGTTTGTTTCTATAGTAGCTTAGTAAAGGGAAAGATTGTGCAATGTGATCTAATAGACAAACAACTTTAATGTTCATGAAGCGGGTGCCACAGGATCAATCATGACAACTTTTATGTATCTAAATATTTATTTGTTGTTTCATTGCCATCATTGTTGCTAAGCTTGACAACTATGTGAAGATCGTCTCCGACATGAATTCTACCAAGTATTGATGTTTTGAAATAGTCATTTGTTGGTTAGTTCTTTTTTATATTCTTCCAGAAAATAATCTAATCTGTGCATCTGGATTAACAGAGAGCCTCAAGCAGAAATTTTAAAGTTATTAAGGATTCTAGTGCTCCCGCTGTTGCTGAATTCTCTTCACGTGGGCCAAATGTAGTTGACCAGATTTTATGAATGTAAATGTTGTCCAGAATCTGAAGCTCTCTCTTATGTTGAAATGATTTTTTTCTTCTTTCTACTTTCTGATAATTTGATGCTTAATTGTCATCCAGCCAGATATAACTGCCCCAGAAGTAGTTATCTTAGCTGCATTTTCTCCTCATGCTTCAATTACTGATGATGGAGAAGATAGGAGGCGTGCCAAATATCATATAAAATCGGGAACCTCAATGGATCTGGGCATGTCAGTCCCATACACGCTGTAGATCCAGGACTTGTAGATGAAGCTTCTAAAACATATTATATAAAAATGCTCTGCTGCATTGGCTATAATGTCAAAAAAAACTCGGAATTATAACAGGAGATAATAGCACTTGTCCTCAGAGCCCAAATAAAGCTTTGCCCAGGGATCTCAATTACCCTTCAATGACAGCTGAAGTTGCAGCAAACAAGTCTTTCACAGTTAAATTTCATAGAACAGTTACTAATGTTGGCCTTGCAAACTGCTCTTATAAGGAAAAAGTCCTGCAAAATCCAAAGCTTCGTATCAAAGTGGCGCTTGGAGTTCTCTCGTTTACATCCTTAAACGAGAAGTCTTTTGATGTGACAGTCACTGGAGAAGCTTTGCCAAATGAAAAATTGGTGTCTGCATCCCCGTTGTGTCAGATGGCAATCATACCGTCAGAAGTCCAATTAATGTACACACAAAACCATCTTGGAGGAAATCAACATGATATGTTAGAAATGTAAGGAACTTGCTAAATTAAACTACTATTTGATTCAACAACCTTTGCTATGATTGAATGAAGCTTACATATTGTATTTCTAGAGATTAATGCAGATAGATCATACAGTCTGTTAAATCAACATTTTCCTTGCCTTTTTTTTAATGCCTGCAGCCGGCAGTTGCACAATTCATATCACATTCTTCAGAGTCTAAAATTTATGAATGTTAATCTCAGTGCATGTTGCAATATTATGTTATTGAACTGATAAACTCTTTCATTCCTCTTCCTATCTCTATAGCAGAGTGCGCATTTATTGTTTTCTCCAATCTGCATCTATTGGGTTCCATCATTTCTCTCGAATTAATGTTGCTTCATTGAAAACAAAATTAATGACTTGTTCTGAAACAAGGTAACCTCAGAATAATTGGCTAGAGCCTGTAAAGACAGCCCTATTTGACACTATTCTTCAATTCCCTTCTGTCATGTGAGATTACATGACATAATAGCTAGATTTTAAAACATGCATATCTTTTGAGATTCTCACAGACAAATCTTTTGACATAAATTCTCAACCATTTATTTCATTTAATCCAATGCTGTAAATTATATTCACCGTAACTTATGGCTGATAGGATTTGGCAATTTGAACCAACGTGGAAGATCAGTCGCAGAATAGTATCATTCGACCCGAAGTAACTATTTTAGTAGTCTCATTTCAGATCCTTAATACCTTGGGGCTTTACTTTAGCCACAGCTGCGTACAAATTTCTGAAAAACAAAAAGACTAGCCAGAATCTAAATTGGGGCTCTAGTAACTGAACTGAAATGCAAGCGTTGTCCTAACTCCTAACTGATGAACTGGAGTTGAAGTTTAATCTGTATATGCGAAAATACACACTATCATAAAAGTATGCTTTGTCCATAATAAACACTTTTTAAGAAAGAGGCTTCCTGGCCAAACCAAATTTTTGGTGTAATGGAAGAAAAGAGGGTTATATCATGTAACTATGACCTTTTATTCTGGTTGATTAACTATGGTGCACATTGTGTTGTGTCAGAGCTTAATACTATTATTTGAGGCTTTATCTATTGACTTAAGTTTTTAAGTTTTTGGGTCAAGTGATACTTAATATGGTATCAATGAGGGTTGACCAAGTAGAATCAAATATTTGATTTCCCCACGTGTTCTGCATTTGTATTTCTTTTCATCTCTTCCGAATTTGTTTTGTTTGGGCATATTTCACTTCGCTCACGTGTTATCTTTCTGTCTTTGTTTAGGCTTCTTTTCAATTTAAGATTTTGGTAGAGAGGGCTCAGCTTCTTTGAATCTGTTTGGGCTTCTCTTTGACTTAAGCCTTTGGGCAGAGAGGGCTCTGAGACAAGTGGTAACTTAATCTTTTGGGCCGAGAGGGCTCCAAGTCAACTGTTAACTTAATATTTTTTACTACAAAGATGGTAAACCAAGAGCCCTGTGAAGTAAATTTAATTAGAATTTTGACTTCTTAGAAGTTTAAAAGAAAGAAATGAACAGAGCAGCTGTTGGTACATTTTGGAAATTTGTTAAAATATATGGAAAAAGCATAATTGCAATGTATGAGGAAGAAATCTCCTATTGATGCCAAGAATAAACATAGAGCTTTAATTACTGGTGCATCCGAAGACGGAGAAAGCCTATAACTAGTATTTAGTTCTGAATTTAGTAGTTCATTGCATTGTATCAAATTCTTATCTGTTCTTCCTTTTTGTAAATAAACATGTTCATCTTCTCTGTAGTTTCTAATTGCACATTATTACACCTCATTCTGAATCATATCTATTATATCCATCCAATTAAGGAATATAAATAGTTTCTAATTGCATTGTTCCAAAATTCTAAACCGTTCTTCCGTTTTGGAAACAAACACGTTCATCTCCTCTGTAGTTTCTAATTACACCTGACTCTTAATAATCTCTATTTAAATCCATCCAATAAAGGTATATAAATCGATGCTTCCAGTAGATAATTATCTGTTATTGCAAATATAAATCCTGCATCAATGAAAAATGAATATGGAAGTTTATTGAACATGATATACAAATAGACATCACTTATTCTTCAATTTGAATCACAGAACAATGGCTAAGAATGGATTTCTCCTCTTACAATGCTTGTCCTTTGTACTTTTCCTGAGCATGAGCATATTGTGGGGCGCCACTGATGAAAGAAAGGCAAGTAACATTTTTGTTATTCAGCAATTAGTTCTCTGTTTTACGGCAACTAATAACTATTAATATTAAGTCATTATCCGCAAACAGTGCAAATGGCTAGATTGCAGAGGCCTTTTTTATCAATAGACTTTCTTTCTTTTGTCTGAACTGCCATTATAATATGTAGGTCTACGTTGTCTACATGGGGTCACTTCCTGGGGGGGAATATTTACCATCAGCTCACCATCAAAGTCTGCTGCAAGAAGTTGTTGAGGGCAGGTAGTATTCCTATAGGCTACAAAGCAAATGGATTTTTTTTTTAAATCTTCTGTTAAACTCTCTCTTCTTATGTGTTTGCACAGCTCTGTAGGAGATATATTGGTTAGAAGTTACAGAAGGAGTTTCAATGGATTTGCTGCCAAGCTCACTTATCGCGAGAGAGAAAAGCTGGCTAGTAAGTTCTGTGCAGTAATTTCGCATGCTTCTTAAGGATATAAATCACAGCACATATTTCTAACTGTGATATGCAGGCATGAAAGGAGTGGTCTCAGTTTTTCCCAGTCGAACTCTCCAGCTCCATACTACAAGATCTTGGGATTTCATTGGTTTGAATGAATCTATTAACAGAAAACGTAGGGTTGAGAGTGATATTATAATAGGTGTCATAGACACTGGAATCTGGCCTGAATCAGAGAGTTTCAGCGATGAAGGTTTTGGTCCTGCTCCCAAGAAGTGGAAAGGTGCTTGTAATGGTGGCAAAAATTTCACCTGCAACAAGTAATGTATTTTCTCTCGGTTGGGAACTTCTGAATCTTAGTACTCATAAGTTATAATTCGGATAATTTTATAAAATGTTCATTTTGCAGCAAAATAATTGGAGCTCGATATTACACTACAGAAGGTCAATATGGTTCTGCTAAAGATGAAGATGGCCATGGATCCCACACTGCCTCTACGGTTGCTGGAAACCATGTACAGGATGTAAGTTTAGTGGGACTGGGACAAGGTACTGCCAGAGGAGGGGTTCCTTCTGCAAGAATTGCTGCATATAAAGTCTGTTCTCCGTCTGGGTGTGAAGAGGCGGATTTATTGTCTGCTTTTGATGATGCTATTGCGGATGGAGTTGATCTCATAACAGTCTCAATAGGTGCACAATTTGCACTCGACTTGCGTCAAGACGCCATTGCAATTGGTGCCTTTCATGCGATGACAAAAGGAATACTGACCTTAAATTCTGCTGGCAATAATGGTCCTGCTCAGGAATCAACATCAAGTGTAGCTCCATGGATGATGTCTGTAGCGGCCAGTACCACAGATCGCCTATTTGTAGACAATGTTGTTCTCGGGAATGGAAAGACAGTAGTGGTATGTATCACAAACTCTTGCATCAGCACTTACTCAGTGAAGTAGCCAATATATACAAACCAAAATTTGGTATTAACATTCTAATGATCAATTTACTCGAACAGGGTTATTCACTTAATACTTTCACTCTCGAAAGAAAAAAGTTTCCCCTGATATACGGGGAGGGAGGTCAAGAGGATTGCTCTGAAACTGAAATCCGGTAGGTTCCTCTTAATGTCTCATTTAAACTCCATCTCCTCAACAAAAAAAGATAAAATTAAATTGATGAATTATTTGCAATCTTGTTGCGTTTCATTGCAGGGACTGTCTTGATGGGTGCCTTAATAGTAGTTTAGTGAAGGGAAAGATTGTGGTATGTGATCTACCTAGCGGATACCCTGTGGCTCGCCTTGCTGGTGCTACAGGATCAATCTTTCTTGATGACGGATATGGAAAAGTTTCCTTTATTGTTTCATTTCCAGCATCGGCTTTAAGCCAAGACAACTACAACAGCATCATATCTTATATTAACTCTACCAAGTATTGATAACTTAATATCTATTTCTTGAGCAGTTTATTATATTTTATTCAAGGAAATAATTCAATCTCTGTATCTGAATTTACAGAAATCCTCAAGCAGAAATATTAAAAACTTCAGTGACTAAGGATTTTGATGCTCCTGTTGTCACTCCCTTTTCTTCACGTGGGCCAAATGCAATAATACCAGACATTTTAAAGGTAAGTGTTTCTTCAAACTACTTCCTCTCTCCTGTGCAAATTTTTGTTTGCTTTATGCTGATTTGATGCTCAAATGTCATTCAGCCAGATATAAGCGCCCCTGGAGTAGATATCTTGGCTGCATATTCACCTATTGCTCCAATTACTGATATGGACCCAGGAGATAAGAGGCACTTTAAATACAATATATTATCTGGAACCTCCATGGCTTGCCCTCATGTTGCTGGTGCGGCTGCATATGTTAAATCATTTCACCCTGATTGGTCTCCTTCCGCCATCAAATCTGCTATAATGACTACAGGTGATCTTTATCATCAAAACTCTTCCTGTTCAGATAAATTAGTAAATAAATTTATGTTTCTGAATAACCAATTTTTTTTTTTCTGCCTGTAGCATGGCCAATGAATTCTTCCAAAAATACAGAAGCTGAATTGGCATATGGATCTGGGCATGTCAATCCAGTGAAAGCTACAGATCCGGGACTTGTATATGAAACTTTCAAACAAGATTACATAAAAATGCTCTGCAGCTTGGGTTATAATGAGAGCGCAGTTAGAAGCATTTCAGGAGATAACAGCAGTTGTCCTAAAGGCTCAAAAAAAGCTTCGCCAAGAGATCTCAATTACCCTTCAATGTCAGCTCAAGTTTCACCTGCGAAGTCGTTTACAATCAAATTTCCAAGAACAGTTACTAATGTCGGGCTTGCCAAATCCACTTACAGGGTGAAAGTATTGAAAAATCCAAGAATTAGCATAAAAGTGGAACCTGAAATTCTCTCCTTTAAGTCCTTGAATGAGAATAAGTCTTTTAATGTGACTGTTGCTGGAAAAGGTTTGCCAGATGGAACAATTGTCTCTGCATCCCTGGTGTGGTCCGACGGCAATCACAAAGTGAGAAGTCCAATTGTTGTACTCTCAAACGCCGATCGTATTTGAGTATAATATGGTAAATATTGGAATAAGATTTCCCGGTTATACTATAACTTGAAACAAAAATTCATAATTAAAACTTTTCTGATTACTTGCATGATAAGTTCACAAATCACCAGATTTTCTTGCACCTGTGGCATGTCCCATGGATGCTTCAAAAAATTCTGACGCTGAATTTGCATATGAATCAGGGCATATCAATCCAGTATAAGCTGTAAATCCAGGACTTGTATAGGATGCTTGAAAAACAAGATTAAATTAAAATGCTCTGGTTCTTATGTCGAAAAACTAGGAATTATCACAGTTACGATATTGGCATTGTAAACTACACTTACAAGTATCCAAGTGGTGCCTGGACTTCTCTCCTTGACTTCAATTCTTTTTATCTGACTGTTATTGGAAAAGGTTTCCCAGATAAAACAATGGTGCTGCATCCCAAGTGTGGTCTGACGGCAGTCATTGCGTCAGAAATCCAAAAAACCGTCTTGGATGAAATTGACATGTTTGCTATGATTTCAATGAAGCTTAGATATTGTAATTTGAGAGGAAAAGCAGATAGATCATTGATCAGATGAAGTCATGAAGCTTAGATATTTTCTATCCTTTTACAACTTGTGACATATAAAAGGGTGTATTAGTTCAACTAAGAGAAATAATGCTTTAACTAAAGAGAAGTAATTGTTTATAGAGGAAAAACACAATTATTCCATAAAACAATACTTCAATCAAAGAGAAGCAATTGTTCATGAAGAAAAAACACAATTGTTCATAGAACAATTGTATCCAAAATGAAATCATACACCCACCCATGAACTTTCATGACGAAGTCTATAAATAGATAAGTAATAGCAGTGTAGAAAGCATTAAAAAAATAAGGTTTATATGTTTACGTTTCATAGAGAGAGAAAGTAAGCATTTGTGTGTTCAAGTTACCCACCAGTCTAACAAAGGTGTAATCGAAAATCATCGGTGGCATCAGAGCTTGGTTTTGCAGATTTGTACCCAAAATTGGCCGAATTTTCTTCCTTAAATTCTGATCGATTTGATCATTGTTTTTCAAGTTTTATTGATTCAAACATGTCCTACTCATCAAGAGGAGTCCAAAGAGACTAAATCGTTGAAATTTGACTTCGAAAATGGTCAAAAAATGCTAATTTTAAAAGACCTATCGACACGTGTACCATACGCGCCTGAAGGTTGAAAACGCTTGGAGCCCACCCGCAGGACGTGTATATCACACACACCATACTTAGTCTAGTTAAAACCTGGTCCGATCCAACTTCAATTAGACTCGGTCCTACCCAAATCTAATCTTGTCCAACTCCAACTCCACTCAGTTCGACCTAGACTCGTTCTAGTCCGATCCGATCTAATTCAGTTCGACTCCAACTCGGCCTAATCTTACCTGTCAACCAGGTTCACTTTAAACCCAGTTTTTATATAAACCTAGTCTAACCAAATTGGTTGACTTGACCTATTTCTAGCTCGGTTGAACCGACAGAACTTCATAAGCCCGGTTCAGGGCTCAAATCAAATTTGATATAAGCAAAATTTGGTACCTCAAGACTTTTCAGCGTGCTGGATTGATCTGTAGCCTCAAAATTTGGATTTCAACACTCAAAATTTAGAGGTCTTTAGAAGTGTATGGAGAAAAAAAGGCTATTCCAACTTCTGAATAAGGAAACTTGAAGAATCCTAAGAAGTCATATCTACGGTCACATCTGAACGAGTACAATATTATATTATTGAAACCTAATTAATTTAGAGTAAAATTTATATAGTTTTATTTATTCATTTGTGTCATTGTTTTATATTATGGTTAGTAAAATAAATTCTGATTTAACCATGATAGAGAAGTTAAATTATATGAATTATAATGTATAGAAAAGAAGAATTTTATATTTAATGACACATGAGAAAATATTGTATGTTACTAGGAAAGAAAAACCCATAGAAAACATATCCTTAGATAAATGGGAGCAAGATAATGAATTAGGTAAGGCAATAATTCCTTAGTAACATACAAAATGATTTAATTCCTTTATACGAGGGCTATGAGATTTCTAAGAAAATTATAAATGTATTAGATAGTAACTATGGACAGAAATCTAATGCATAAATTCAATTAAAGTTAGCAGAATTTAATAGTCTTCTTATAAATGAAAATGAAAGTATAGGAGATCATATCATCAAAATGGAATTGCTTGCAAAAGATTTGTCAAATGGTGGTAATGAAATTTCTGATAAAATACATATTTCAGTTTTTTCAATAGTCTGCCAAGAACATGGGATCATGTTGTAACCTCAATAACATATTGACAAAATGAATTATTTATGACTACATTGCCTACAATTGACAATTGAAGAGGTTAGGATGAATAGAAGAAAAGATGAGAGTAGCTCCAACAATCTTCTCTTAGCAGAAAATTCTCAAAATAACAAAAGTAAGTATAATGAGAAAAATATAAAAAGAAAGAAGGGACTATGGAAACCTGGATATAAAAATAAAAAACACAAGAAAAGTGGGTGTTTTATATGTAGGGATACTAATCATTTCAAAGCTAAATGTCCAAAAAGTAAAAACAAGAAGATAGAGAACAAATAAATTGTTTTGACAATTTATGAGGTACTGATTGCTGAATCTCAAAATCAATAGTGGATGGGTTTTGGTATTACTAAACATGTGAGTAATGATAAAAGTCAATTTGTCAACTTTGAGAAAAAAGCATCAGGGGAACATCGATTATACATGGATAATAATACCTATGCTGATGTTCAAGGCATAGGAGATTGTAAAATCTCATTTGCGAACACCACCATAATATTGAAAAATATGTTGTATGTTTCATCAATGAGAAAAAATCTGATCTCTGTGTCTGTTCTATATAAAAAAGGATTTGAGATTATATTTAAGTCTAGATTTATGACTATATGGTCAAATGGT
>JAXCLQ010000005.1:11361043-11398233 GCA_035584115.1 Cedrela odorata | reverse complement strand
ATTTTCTGATTATATTCATGTGTTAGATTTAAATGATGTTTTACTTTGGCATTTAAGATTAGGTCACATAAATATAAATAAATACTCAGAATGTGCAATAAAGGAATGTTTTCTCTAGTATATTTAAATAAATTTGACACATGTGAATCATGTGTTAAGGGTAAAATGATGATAAAACATTTCTCAAATTTATGAGAAATCATCAAATTTACTTGAAGTAGTACATTCAAATTTATGTGAACCTATAACGACAAAAATACATAGAGTTATAAAATATTTCATCACTTTTATTGATAATTATTCTAGATATGGATATGTGCATTTTTTGAAGTAAAAATCGAAGGTTTAGAAAAATTTAAAGAATATAAAAAGGAAGTAGAAACTTAATTGGGTCGCTTGATCAAAGTATTAAATAGTGATCGAGGTGGAAAATATGAAACTTTTGATAATTTCTGCAAAATAAGTGGTATAAGGCATATTTATACAATGCTCTATAGTCCACAACAAATGAGATAGCAAAAAGAAGAAATCAAACTCTATTATATATTACAAGATCGATGATGTCTTACTCAAAAATGTTTTTACATTTTTGGAGAGAAACATTATTTACAACAGCATATAATTAAATAAAGTTTACATAAAAACTAAATTATTAACTTCATATGAAATATGGATGGAGACCAAACCAGATTTATCAAAATTAAAGGTTTGGAGATGTATGGCCTATGTTATTATTCCTTAGCTTTTAAGGGATAAAATTAGTACTAAATATGGGAATGTAATTTCATTAGTTATGTTAAAAATGAAAATAGTTATAAGTTTTATCATCCAGACAAGGGTCTTATAGAAAATATAGATTTTGTGTTTATAAAGACTAAGAATACAGTTATTTCTAAAATGCAACTTGAGTTGCTTAACGAAAATGAAATCCCTACTACTTCATTACAACTTAACAATAATCCTAATATAGAATTGGAGGACTTGTTGATTACATAACTTCAGCACAATTTAGTGAAGATATGCAAGATAGTGGGAGGAAAAGAAAAAAAGAACATTCTCAATAGTTGAAAGATCATTATGTTTTTTCCATTAGTGAAGAAAATCAACTAAGTGATGATCTCAAAACTTATAGTGATGCTATGAGGCAGTTTGATTCCAAGGAATAGCAATTGGCCATAAAAGATTAATTGGAATCCATTGAAAAGAATAAAGTTTAGGAATTAATTGATTTACCTAAAAAAAGAAAGCTCATTAGTTATAAATGGGTATTAAAGAAAAAGTTAAAAGTTGATGAAAGTCTAAATAGATATAAGACTATATTAGTAGCTAAAGGTTATACTCAAAAGTCTGAAATAAACTTTGTTGATACTTATTCACCAGTTGTTAAATTCACATTTATTTGAATTATCATAGCAATTGTTGCTAGATTGAATTTTTAATTGTATCAATTGATGTGAAAATAACATTTTTAAATAGTGAATTAAATAAAGATATTTATATGTCACAACTACAGGGTTTTCTGATTAAAGGACATGAAAACAAAGTCTATAAGTTAAAGAAGTCTTTGTATGAACTTAAGTAGTCGTCTAGACAATGGTATTTAAAATTCCATCAAGCAATCTTGGATTTGGATTACAAAATAAATCCATTGGATTATTGTGTTTATAGTTGGCAATGCCAAGACAAAATATCTATACTCTCATTATATGTGAATGATATTTTGTTGACCAATAATTACATAGATATGATTAATAAAATAAAATCATATCTTGATACGAAATTCGATATGAAAGATAAGTGTGAAGCATCTTATGTTATAAGAAATAAAATTATCAGAGATAAAAAGTCAAAGATGTTATATTTAGATTTAGAGAATTATTTAGAAAAAATATTTAAATAATTTAACATAGAAAATTGTAAACCGGTTAGTATATTCACGTGCAAGTCAACTATTTTGAGCAAAAATTTATGTCCTCAAAATAAAATTGAACTAAAAGAAATGCAAAAAGTACATTATGCGCAAGCTATTAGGAGTCTAATATATGCAATGACTAGTATAAATCCAGACATATCACATGCAGTGGGAGTGGTAAGTAGATACCAATTAAATCTAAAAAGAGATCATTGGCAAGCAGTCAAAAAGATCATAAGATATTTAAAAGAAACCAAAAAGTATGAAACTATATTTTAGTTTACATGATTTAAAACTTGTTGGATATTGTGATGCAAATTTTGCAGTAGATATTGATGATAGAAAATCAATAAATAGCAATGTGTTTCTATATAGTGGAACAATAGTTTCTTAGTTAAGTAAGAAACAAGGCTTTGTTGCGAAACCTATCATAAAGACAAAATATATCTCATGTAGTACAATGGTAAGTACAGTTGTATAAACTAAGAGGTTTGTTAATAATTTGCAATTAGATTTATCTAAAGAACCTGTAAATATATTCTATGATAATAACTTTGTTATCTATTTTATTAAAAGTGGAGGAAATAGCTCCAAAGGAAAACACATTGATATTAGTTATCATTATATTCAAAATATAATAAAGATGGGTAAAATTAAAGTCGACTTTGTCCCCCCGAAAGAAATGGTAGCCGATTCTATGATCAAGGGATTGTCTCTGAAAAAGTTCAGAGAGCATGTAACTACTATGGGTTTAAAAATCATCTAGATGTGTAGTTAATATGTGAAAAGTAGGTATCATTTGTTAAGTATCAAAAACACCTAAGAAAACAATGATATATCTCTATTTGATTAATTATGAATATTGATCGGAGAAAAGATAAAAAATACTATAGTGAGATTAACAAGGGTTATAATAAATCATTTTGGATATAAAAGTTTATATGAAAATATCAAAATGAATTTATGTAACACCAGAGACTTAGCGTTTAAGTAATTATGAAAACTAAGCACGAACATAATTTTTCCTTAGTTTTGGTTGTGACACTATTTTACTTGTATAAAATATGTATATCATAATTTTGTGATTTAATTATGATATTGTAATGATGATTGGTTGTGTACACAGGATATTCAATCATCGAAAATAAACCTGATCACTTTGATTAAGCGAGAGATTGTGAAGAAAAAGATGTCTACAAAATGAAAGTAAAGAAAAAAATATAATGTAACTTGTGAAGATTTTTACATTTAGCAAAAGGCTTCTTTTGTTTAGCTAAACATGTAAGAAATTTTTAGTTAAATTAGAAAAAATAAATAGATTTAATTACCTAAATTATTTAAATTTAACTACATTATGTATAAATAAATAAATAATAAAAAGCTGCCGAGGCTTTTCATTGCAAATAAGAAAGTACAGTTAAGATGCTATCAAGCGTAAGGTTGTGAATAAAAATGCCAGCTATAGTCTTTTCTTTTGTGATCTCATGAACCAATAGAGTTAAAGCTATGTATTTGTTCCACGCATCAGGGAGATTTTTTTTTTTTTTTTTTATGAAAGAGTTAAATGAACATGGGTTCATTCTCCTGTATCCAGACATTAGTCGGTCTTCAATTTGAAGCATCGAACAATGGCTAAGAATGGATTCCTTCTCTTTCATTACTTGTCCTTCATTCCTTTCCTCAACATGAGCATATTGTGGGTGTCAGTGCCACTGTTGAACATAGAAAGGCAAGTGTTATCCTTGTTCTACCTCAATTATTTGTTCTCTATTTTCTAATGATTAAGGAACATATATATTGAGTTACCATTAAAAATGATCTGAGCAATTGCCTGTTCTTCAGCAATTGTTCGTGCAGCGGTTTTTAGAGACTCTACGGAAACCATTCATGGTGTTGTTGCCTCACTGTCATTTGTCAGAACTGCCTTTTATGCACAACTAATGGCATGGGTTATGACGAGGGCAAAGTTAGCACTTGTTCTGAGAAGTAATGCAGATCATTGCCGAGAGAACTAAGTTACCCTTCAGTTGTAGCTCTAGTTGTAGCAGACAAGTCTTTCATACTCAAATGTCCAAGAACAGTTACCAATGTCAGCCTGGAAAATTCAATTTACAAGCCGAAAATTTTGCAAAATTCAAAAAATTAGTATCAAGTGAAGCCTGGAATTCTCTCAAAATCTTTTAATGGGAACTTCACTGATAAAGGTTTGGCAGACGGAACAATTGCGTCTGCTTCCCTGGTGAGGGCGAATGGCAAGCAAGCACAAGATCAGAAGTCCAGTTGTGTATAAGATTTCCCTAATGAACTCCAACTTGTTTTAACAAATTTCCTAAAATTTTGTAAGAGTGTATATAATGTATTCAAGAGATCCACTGCATTATATCTGACAATCTCGCTGATTTTGTAATGAGATTTTGCATTAAAATGTAAGGCAACTATTAGAGTATCGGGGTTTATTTTGAGAATTGGGGTTTCTCTCAATATAAGGTTAAACTTTAAGGAGCACCTATGAAAATTTGTCGTACTACAAGTATGAACACGCTCAAAACTGTCTTGTAAATGACATCGAGTACGAGTATGAACGCGCTCGAAACTGTCTTCTAAATGTCATCGTTCAGAACTTTGGATTTTTATAAAAAAAATTTATATTTAAAATTAATTATTTATTTTTTGAATAATTTTATCCTTAATTTTTATTTCTCTTAAAGAAAATATTATTCTTTCGATGAATAATTTATTTTCTCGACAGAATTATTGTTCACATAACAAATTTGCTATTTTTTAATAAAAATTTATGATTTTATCGATGAATTTACTATTTTTTCGACGAATTTATTATTTTCTCAATAAAATTTATTATTTTTTTAATGAAATATATCTTTTATCGAGAAAAAATGAATTTTCATCGAAAAAATAGTAAATTTCATCTTCTTTCTCGCTGATTCACTCTTTAAATTTTTAAATTCAAACAAAAAATCATAATTAAAATAAATAAATTAATATTGAATTACTCGTAAACTAGTGTCTAACTATTTTTTAAAAAATTTATTAACTCTTTTTTAAAATACATATAAAAAATTATAATCAAACTTAAAAATTTTTACTTTAAAATTTTGAATTTTATTAAAAAAAAGATATTTTTATTTAAAAAATAATTAACTAACCTTAAATATATCAAATTTAAAAACTTTACTAATGGCAGTGCTTTTTGGTCTATACATGTCAATAAAAAAAGCCCAAAACTTTCCTCCTGGTTTTTGCCCCTTCTAAAACCCTTGATAATCCTCAGATATCGCTTTGTACTTCAAAACTCTAATGTCTACTCGCGTGTTTTCAATATCAAAATTCTCCATTTTGGCTTCAGTCGTCCTTCAAAACCTCACTAAGGCGCCCACTAAAAATATTTCAGTTTTTGTTGTAAAACCCGAAACCCCATTTATAGACTTCAGCGTACATAAATCCATATTAGGGTTTAGGCAGTATCATGATGGGAGGCCGAGAGGCTCGCTTTGGAGAGGCAAGAAGTTGATTGGAAAAGAAGCGCTTTTTGTGATACTGGGTTTGAAGAGGTTTAAGGATGATGAAGAGAAGTTTCAGCAGTTCATCAAGACCCATGTTTTAAGGCTTCTGAAAATGGATATAGTTTCTGTTCTCATTGAGCTTGAGCGCCAAGAAGAGACCATTTTAGCTGTTAAGGTACTTGTTTTCTTGCTTTTATATGCTAAATTGGGTCGAATTTGGATTTTTATGGTATAGGGGTTCGTAATTGGTTTATAGCTTCATGTAGTCAATTAGGTTATGTTAGTACTTTCTATTGGCATATTATGCGAGTTTAGTTTCCTTTAATGCGAATTTTATTTTGTTTGGTGCAAATTTAGATGATAATTGTTATGCATGTTTTGGTTTATAATGTCTGCCAACTGTTTGATAAAATGCTTTTAAAAAAATTCTTCTTTTGTTAGTGGATGCTTAGCTTGAATTTTTCTAAAGAATTATTACTTCTATATGCATTTATCCTATGGCTATCTTCATGGGTTTACCAGCAACTTATTTAATTTTCAGATATTCAAGGTTATAAGAACACAAGACTGGTATCAGCCTGATGTCTTTCTTTACAAGGACTTGATTATTGCATTAGCAAGAAGTGGAAAAATGGATGAAGCAATGGGGATGTGGGAAAATATGAGAGAGGAGAATTTGTTTCCAGATTCTCAAACATACACTGAAGTTATTAGAGGATTCTTAAGGGATGGTTCTCCCGCAGATGCAATGAACATTTACGAGGACATGATAAAGTCTCCTGACCCACCAGCGGAATTACCTTTCAGGATTTTGTTAAAGGGGCTTCTTCCGCACCCTCTTTTGAGGAACAAAGTCAAGAAAGATTTTGAGGAGCTCTTTCCTGAAAAGCATGCTTATGATCCTCCAGAAGAGATTTTTGGCAAACTATGAGGTTTGCATGTTGTACTTCTTCTCTACCGAAATTAATTTTAACAACTGAAGTGATTGGATACTAATAATGTTTCTATAGAGTTTTAAGTTTTTTACTAACCCAAAAAAGACAAGAAATCAGAAGAAAATGTTGGTTTATATACAATGATTCCTCTCATATTTTAGTGAGCCTATTTGAGTGGCCTATGATAGGATGACCAATCTGAGATAGTAGTTTGACACCTTGAGGCATGTAATGGGGTTGGATATGAAACTATCTATTTAACCTGTCTCACTTATCAGGTGATTGGGTGTCATCAAGACCCATTTGCCTCTAATTGGTACTAAACATGCCGATTCTTCTCACGTGCCCTTAATCATTAGTCAATGTCTAATCTGCTGTTGTGATTCCTGTGTATCATTTATGCATAGATGTGTATTGGTTACTTGATACAAGCAATTGCTGAAAAAGGAACATGAAAATTCAGTATGCACAAATATATTAGAGGGACAACGTAGACCTGATCTTCTGAATGGATTGGTTTTGAGTTCTATTGTGCAGAATTGATCTCCTCATTTTGATCAATTCACGTGGTTTCAGGTTTATGAAAACCGAACAGAAGACATGGTACTATCTCAACCACTTCGAGAACATTGAAGTTGTCGGGCTGGGGCGAAATCATTTTACAAGGAGGAAATCGGAAATGGGCTGTTCCATACAAGTAGATGTATTATTGTTGTCATTCTTTGGTTCCAATTTATTTGTCTATCTTGTAAAAGATGGTTGTATCATTAAACTAAAGTTGCTACATTTTTTTCCCTGCTGACCTGTTTTCATCCGGCTATGCATATATAGGGGCTTGTTTTGTTTATGAAGTTTTTTATTAGTCTTTCATATGGGAGAGCTCACAAATATGTGATTTGTTACCTGTGAGGATGTGCTTCCTACGTGAATCTTGACAGATTGATGATGATTCTTGCACTCTGGTGTTTCTCATTAAACTATCATGAGTCCCCTAGCTTGGTCGACTCATTTTGTGAGTGAACGGTGCATGTATCCATTGCACTATAAAATGACAACATAGAATTATATTGGATTTTTTCCCTTATTTTTTTCTGAAAAGAAAAAGAAAAAAAAATTGCAATGAGATAATCCACCAAATAATATATTGTATGTTGATCATGATTCTTGTTTGGAACCATGCTTTTCGGCAAGTAATCATATGAAGAATGACCATAACTTTAACTAGTGGGCAAATTCACCAAAACAGTAACCAATTAGCAAGCTCAACTTGACCATCAAAGCTTTAAAGTTCTTAAATGATTCGCCCTTATTTATATCTTCTATTGTGCTAACTGTACTTCGAAAATTCGGTTACTACTTTACTAGCCCCCAATGAATATATGCTTGTATGCTTGTTACCTAACATGTTTTAGGTCATCAAAAATACATCTACACAAAAATAATAAGGATAGAGATTGTATAGCATGTTGGCTCAATAAGATCAAGTTATACACACACTTTTTTATTTAAGTTCTTAACCACTATCACCACTTATAATTTTTGAAACGATGTAAACAAAGTAATATTCCGTCCTTTGCATGATACGTATACGACATATAATTTTTTTCAGAGAATTGGACAGGGAGCAATTGACTTGAATGGTATCTTAGTATCGTGATATCTACATTGATATTTGAAGAAAATGGGATCGATCAAAAAGAAACTTATCAGTGAGAAACCAACCTTATCTAGTTATCTGCTTGTGGCATCTAATGATTTTGATATATATCTTCAATTCTCTTTCTCACTCTCAATGAAATTACTCCCACTAAAGTTATTGATTGGCTAGGGCCGGATTTTGAGTGAGGAAGACCAATAAAGTTTTTGACTCTAGAGCATCACGAGAAGTTGTATTTATCTATTGCATGACACGTGGAGTAAGATTCGTCCACTTAGGATGACAAGTGGACCCCCATGGGGTACTTATCCGTTGAAAGAAAGAGGATGATGATATTATCTGCAGAGAACAGTTGTGAATGAGAGGGAACCATAACAATGACGGTTCCTTCAAATCTTCGATATTAAAAGAAAAAAAAAAGAGAGAGAGACACCCATTAGAATATACAGCAATAGGAACTTTTTTTTATGATGATAGCACATGGGCGGCACAAGCAGTCCGTCTTTACATATGTATTATAAATTTGGTGGTTTAAGAGAGAAACAATTCACAGAGAGATCTATCTTTACCTCTGCAGAAATCTTATCCGCTTTCATAAGTATCTAAAGAGAAGAAGATAATGGATGATAAGAGGGAAATGACTTCTTCATTCTCGTTTACTGCTGATCTTTTTGGCACCAAGGAGTCACCTTCATCAACCTCTGCAGGGATTTTTGCGTCTATTCTGTCACCTCCATCGACGGTACGCTGATAATTTTTCATACACGTGTTAATATTGCATTTCTTATTACTAAAAGAATTAAAATATAAAGAATGAACCATAGCATTTAATGAACATATATTATCCTTTATATTGAAAGAGCAAGAAAGCAAGAAATGGAGAAAAGAGTAGGATAAGATTGTTGTGGTCTGATTCTGGGGTAACTTTTCTGAGTGCATACACATCAAGCTCCTTACTATATTTACTGTTTTAGATAAAAAGACCATGAATTTAGTGGAGTTGCTAGATGGGTTTTTTTGTAGCCATGATCAAATGATAATGGCTCTGCAGATTGTCATATCTGAATTTCTTGCTTTTGAATTTCAGGTTGTGGGGAGGAATTCCTCGAATTCTGAGGTTATAGGAACTTGGCAGAAACAGCCCTCAGGAAACCAAGCCTGGAACAACGAACAAGGAACTCCAGGTTCTTAATCAGGCTTGTTTTCCTTCCATATTTTTCTCTTCACCCTTTCTGCGAGTCGGGATAAGTTATGACATCCATAGATTGATAAACACCTTATTTCAAAAACTATATTCTTGAAAAATCCCTTCTGTGAGAAACAAAAACCAAAAACTAGAGTGTCAATTTTCCTCCATATTTCTATCTGATATTTTGTTCCCTTAATATGTCACCTTCTGACTTGCCGTATTGCTCATAACTGTGAAGTGGCAGACAACATATTGCATTTTATATTGATTCATTATTGGTACAATTCCAGCACCTTCGTCACCAGAGGGGAAACCAATTATATAAACCTTCTAAAATTTATAGCACCAATAATGAATTAGTAAATTTTCCCTTAAATTACTGTCTTTAGCAAATTTCTAGTATCTGTTTGCCCTATTCTATAGACTTACCATCTCCTTATTAAATTTTGAGTTACTGTCTAATTATCAGATATAAAAGCTATAGTTTGGAGAATATCAACTAAGAAAGGCCTTTTTTTCCTGGATTATGTAGCTACGCATACTGAGAGTACAAGCTGTAACAAAACCAACAGGCACAGTAGTTCTATTTTTCAGGAAGAAAAAGCAGAACCATGTCATCTAAGTTCATCTCTTTATTATGGTGGGCAAGACATTTATTCCCGTTCCCCAGACACCAAAGCCTCTGCATCATATCCTATAGTAAGTCTTGATTATTTGATCTCTTGTATTATGCAATGATATAGTCATTATGATTAGTTAATGAGATGATGCATCAAAGTAAATCTGCCATATGCTTTGCAAATGAATTAGCTTAAGAAAGATGGGGAAGAAGACGACCCTAATGGAAACAATTCACATGGTGCTTCTAGAGGAAATTGGTGGAAAGGTACTGAGATCTGAGATAAAGCCACAACTAGCTAATCCAATAAAGCTATGGTTGAACAAACTCCTGACTTGTGTTGTTGCAGGTTCACTTTATTATTAGGAGCCTTGTTTCCTTGACAGTGAATTCTCCACCTATTTCAAGGTAGGGTGAATTACAGAATCTTTTAAGTTGAAGGATTTTTTTTTATTACATAGACAGAGACATTTATTCACTTTCTTAGTAGGTTTGGCAGAAGAAACTTCTCTGTATTCTATCTTTGCTTTTCTCTACTTAACTGCTCAAGTTTCACATTCAGCAGATACTCGGTACACCTTGTGTATGTACACACAATGTAAAAGCACCTGTTCATCACTCACTGAGTAGATCCCTCAATTTTTATATTTGCAGCATGTTATTTAAGCTTTCTTGCAGAGTTTTTTTCACCGTTTTTGCATAATGCCTTTTATTGCAGCATATTTTCTCTTGTAAAATAAAATGTACTTTGCTTAGTTGTGTGATCTGTTCCTCTTCTTTTCAATATCATGCAGGAATTCATGATGCCTAGTGGAATAATGATTATGGAAGACATGGAAATAAATAAATAGCTGTTTCAGAAAGCTGATGACGTTTTTCTAATGGCCTCTCCAGTACATAAGCTGTTAAACTTAATGTGATCTGATTCTTGTTTTTGGAGTTTTTCCTGGAAATGGTTGAGAGAGGTGGTGTACTATTGTCAACTCTACACTGGGCTAAATTCTTAAAGGCAATTGTACATTATCTTTTTTAAACCTGGAAGAGTGGACAAAGAATAGATGTACTGGACTTCTATTCTTCTATAAAAATCAATGCTGATGCTACAAGGTTTATTTTGTAATTCTCAATCTCATATTCTCCATAGCCGTGACATTAATAATATATTACAGTCACAGACAGAATTTATTAAAAAAAAATCCATAATCCCCATTAGCTGTTCACAAAGGTTACAAATTTAAGGCCGGGAAAAGAAAATCTGATATTGCTACATTGGAAAGTAGTTTAGAAGCAATAGCAGGGTACATAAGCTATTCCTAAGTGCTGAAAATATCAGCTATGTAGTAAAGTTAGATACAGAAGTCAGACATTCTTGTGGATATCTGCAATTAGCATAAGATGATGCAATGATCACTAGCTTTTGTCTAAACTAATTTTCATAACATTGGTAGCTGGCAAGAACAAATAGCTCTTGTGCAGTCCCTATGATCTGCAATTTGCTTTATTGACTATTTTTGAGGCCAATTATAGACTGCTTGTTCAAAAACCACAAGAAAGTGTAAAAGGTGCAAAAAGAGCAGGACTGAAAATAGTAACAACAAGCAATTTTACCTCAAACACTGTTGTCCCAGTAGCAGTCAAGATAACATGGTTAGTATTACCAAGAGTCACTGTCAATTCTGGCTTCTCTCCAGAACTCTTGAATGACCAGAAAGCATAAACTTCAAAGATGGAGCTTCTGTTCTGTCAATCTCTTCACCTGGAAACAGATTCTGTGAGAAAACTTCGTCAATTTCATGTTGTGCTGCTAATGCTCGAGATGCAAATAGCATTCCTCTCATTGATAAAGCTTTCACTTCTCAGAAATGGAAGGACCTTATTCCTCCTTACCGGTGCTCCTCCCCAATGCTTCTAAATATATTCTCGAACACTTTAAAGGATGCTTCTCCAAAATAGGATGTTAAATGATATTTCATTTTTAATTGAATGGAGGTTGGAACTGACAATTATTATCCCCGTTGTTCTCATCAGTTGATATGCAAAGGAATAACCTTTCATAAGCAGCTGCCATTTTAGTGGCAGTGAACAATTTCAATCCCCTCTGCCTAGCAGCCAGGCCTTTCTTTTCCAAAACTTCTCTGCCATCACCCCAAACCCCATACAGGGCTTTCTTTACTGATTCTACCTGTGGTGAAAATGTATAACCCATTTCTGTGCCAACGATTACAGACCCCACAATGCTGGCAAGCCTTGTTGCCATTACTGGCTTACCAGAGAGCATTGCCTCTAACAAAGTATGATCCAATCCCTGAGCACGAATGGTTGGATTTACAAAAATATCTATTGCATTATAGAACCTTGCCAATTGAGTTTGATTCAATGGCCCCAAAATAATAACGTTGGTCCCAAGATCTCTGTATCTTGCACCCCAAGGACCATTTCCAGCAACCAGAACAACAGTGCTTCCACGAAATGTATCATTTTCCATGAACATTTGCTTTAAAGCTTCAAATATTAAGGGGTGTCCTTTATCCTTCACCAACCTCCCAGCCATTCCCAAAACCAATGATCTACTTTCTGGGATGCCAAATTTCTTTTTAAAACTATTCCCTAGGGAAACATCTGGCTTGAAAATATCGTCATCCACACCATTAAGAATGACATGAACTCGTTCTTCTGGGATCATATAAACCGTTTTCAAGACATCTCCACAATGATCGCTGGTAGCAACATGATGAGCATAACTTGGAAAAAACTTCACCTCTTCAATAACTTTGATAGCTCTTTCAGTCAATGCAAATGCCTGTGGCTCTTCAGGAGTCCGCAAAAGTTCTTGAATTATGTCAGAATGAATTGTTTCATAAGCAATTCCATGCCAAGAAATTACTAGATTGGTCAGATTCCGCGCTCGAGTGTGCATAAGCCCAACACTTTCGGTGTGGATCACATCAAAGGGTTTCCCTGTTGCATTTTGGGTTTGAAATTGACTCCAGACTTTGCTTTGGTCAAGATAACCAGCAGCAGTTGGTTTTGAAAGATGAAAGTATAGATTACTTATTGGATATATTGGGAAAGAGCAGTTTAAGCAAGAAGTGGTGAAAATGTGAAGCTCGTGGCCTCTTTTGGCAAGGGCAAGGTGGAGGGTCAAGGCATGCCGTTCAAGCCCTCCTGCGTTAGATCTATGGGGCCATTTCTTGACAAAAAGTGCAACTTTAAGAAGCTTAACGGGTGGTTTTGAGGGAAAAGAAAGATGGTTCCAGGCAGAGGGAAACAAAAGAAGGTTAATGAATCTGTCTTGCTTCTGAGCCATTATTTGGTTCTGGGAATAGCATGAACCAGAACAATGGCACCAATAGAGGTATGAGATGAATGAGGATGCAGAAAGAACAAAAATGATGTAACAGAAAGATCGGAAGCTGAAGATCATAACCTGATCCCTTGCCATGAAATTGAAAGAAAAGGATATCAGAAGGAAACTCTTCACAACTTTTTTCTTCTAATTGGAAAACTCCATGAGAAAACAAGCAGAAGATAAATTAAAAATATAGAGAATACAGAATCTTTTTGGCTTCGTTTTGGAAATGAAGGCACCTGCACATGGGCGTCCAGTGTTCAAGAGGAACAGATCTAAGACATGAGCAATTATAAAAAGTCTTTCAAGAAAAATAATGAATCTTGCCTAAGCAGCAACAACATTCATTGACTTGCAGATTAAATATAGCCTTCTTTGATTTGTGCATCCACTTAATATATTCCAATAAACAATTGTTCAAGCCATTGAAACAGCCAGAGCTAGTTAGCTCCTTAGATCACGTTAACATAATAAACAAAAAATAAATAAACCATTCCGAATATATGCAGTTAAATACTCTGCACAATCTACCGAAACATGTACCTAAACCGCTATATTATAACAAAAATTAGATTCCGAATCACATTTTAACATAAATTTATCCCCTTAACTCATTTCCAATCTCCCTCAAGCTAAGCTAAACAAAAAATTTAAGAATTTACATTAGCAAGTTCTATCAATGAATAATTAACAAATAAACTATACAACAAAAACAAAGTTTTATCTTTATCGAGAGAAGGCATAAAGCACAAGACCGACATAAATAACAAGGGCCAAAGGGACCAAAGTCACAAGAGGAGAAATTGCAGCCAGAGTATAGAAACTCTTACAACCCAATATTCCCAGCTTAATCTGAATCAAATTAACCAACGCCATCATCAAGAACCCGCATCCGAACACCGACCCGACACCCGAAACCAGTATCCCAACACGCAAAACCGTTAAGTTCACACGCACGATAGTCACACTAACACCAAACGCTTCATTTTCTCTACCACCACCATCAGCAATCTTGATAGCTTGTTTTAGAGCGGAGGCTATGAGACTAGAAAAGAGGAAGAAGCTGAACGAGTACACGTGGCATGACACTAAGTTCTCGGCGACCGCGGGCCCCGCGGAACATGGACCGGAGACAAGGGTGTGAGTGGGATTAGGTTACAAGGTTAGGCCGAGGAAGAGTCCTAAAGTGAACAATGAATTAACGTTAATAATGCCGTCTATTGCCATGATGTGGATGGTGGTTGTGCTTAGTATTCTTTGTGGTGTAACATTGGCCATTTTCCGGGGAGGAGTTGAAGGCGAGAAAGAAGCCGAGGAAACAAAAACATGTAATTCCGTTTTTATAAAATGAAAGTGAAAGAAAAGAGAGTAGTGATGTGTTGCAGGCGTGGCGTCGAAGATAGAAAGTTACATAATGGGACATAGCGTCTCTTCGCGGGCAAGGCAGAGCAGAAGCGAGTGAGAAATGTGTGTTTTCTTCAAATTTTAGAAAACAGAAGCTTAAACAACGCCGTTGCCAGATGGGTAACGGAAACAAAAAAGAGAACCTTAAACGACACCGTTTCGAAATAACTGAAAACGTAAATAAACGACGCCGTTACGAGGAGTATAGCAGAACTTAAGCGCAAAGATAACCAAGTAGATAAATGTGTTACCGTAATATTTTTTTTTCGTGTATTTTTATTTACCCTTGCAAAAATATATGGCACGTGATAATCATATAAATGTATTTGTATAAGAATTTATATATGTATCATTACACTAATAAATATGATAAGTTTGTTGTTAGGAGTAGGCATGATAACGAATCGGGTTTAGAATTGATATCTTTAAACTCATATCCGTATTCACAAAAAAAAAAAAATTTAATATCATATCTGTACTAAATCCATAGCAGATTTGATAATTTGTTATTAAATTCGTTTAAACGAATATTTAACATTTATCAAACCAGTATAGATATTCGTGAGTTTTTAGTGAATTTTTAATAAGATTTTTACTATTAATTCAAAATAAAATACATCACTCACATAAAATTAGAGAAATTTATGAATTAATAATAATAAATAAAAAATTGAAGATATTAATTTTGAAATATTAATTTATGCAAATTTAAAATTCAAAGTTAATAAATAATATTTAATATTATCAATTTATTATTTTTTTAATATATCATTGAATAACATGTATTAATAGCTCAAAATTAATATTTGCAACTTAAATTAAATAATTTAATTTAAAATTTTATATATATAATTTAATAATTAGAAGAAATAAATAAATATGTATGATATAAAATAATTGTTGTAAAATAAAAATATTTAAAAAATAATTGACAATGAGATAGTATAATAGATAAATAAACACAAATAGATGTAGACAAAAAAAAAATATAGATATTAATATCAAAATGACATCATTTTGGTAATTTAAAAAAAATATCCGTAAATTTACTTGCGAATATTTGTCCGTTGCGAATTTTAAATTTATTCATCAAATTCTTTTCAAATCTGCTAAAAAGTATATCAAACCGATACTATAAAAATTAGGTATGAACGAATTTGTAAACAAAATTGTCATCCCTAATTATGAGGTTGATATTTTCGAACTAAATTCTTATTTAATTTTTCCCGATTTGATTTTTATGTCCTTCTTATACAACTTTGTGCTATTATTGTTTGTTTAACAATTGTGTAATATTATCATCGTATAGTAGATCAAATCAAATCATACTTGAGTTATCTCCAACTCATTAGTAATTACGTCCATTAAATAATTCAACGCATCACATTGCTGATCAGTCATCAGTCTAGTGCAGCGATTATAATCTTATAAAATAAAATAAACTACACTTGATGGTTGCAACTTGTAAGGCTGTATTCAAACTTTACCAACTTTGGTGACGGTGATCCTAAAAACGTTGAATTCAAACCATTTGATTGAATTTGAATAGAATATTACATTCTTGTTTACCAAGAAAACTTCGTAAAAGAAGAAGGTAACTGAATTGAAGTTACCAAGTTCATCATAAAAAGCATCACACAATTAATTCTGAAATCTCTCTGCAAAATGGGTGAAGAAGTGAAGCTCTATGGCAGATAGTCAAGCCCTTTTAGTCGCAGAATCGAGCTTGCCCTGAAACTCAAAGGGATACACTATAAGTAAATCGAAGAAGACCTTTCCAACAAGAGTCCTGAACTTCTGAAATACAATCCAGTTCATAAGAAAGTCCCTGTACTTGTGCACATTGGAAAACCAATTGCTGAGTCACTAGTCATTCTTCAGTACATCGATGAGACGTGGAAGAATAATCCTCTTTTGCCTCTAGATCCTTACCAAAGAGCTATGGCTCGATTTTGGACTGATTTCATTGATGAAAAGGTGAGCCATTTAGGTTTCAATTACAAAAGCACTTCAATTTCTAATGCTGGTACCTATATAAATTGTTTTAATTCTTGTATGCAGATACTGCCAACTGCACGGAAGGTTAATTTTTGTGAAGGGAAGGAAAGAGAGCTTGTGATTGAAGAATTTTCTCGACTGACGAAATTCCTGGAGTATGAACTCAAATGGAAAAGACTTTTTTGGAGGTGAAACTATCGGCTATATTGACATTGTTGCACTCGTTATAGCATTTTGGTTCCCATTGACACAAGAAGTTTTTGGAGTAGATGTATTCAATCAGGAAAAATGGCCAGTATTATTCAAATGGATTCGGAAGCTTGAAGAAATCAACGTAGTCAATCAATGCCGACCTCCAAGAGAGAAGCAACTTGCTTATATTAGAGCCCGCAATGAAGCCCTAAAATCTGCTTCCAAACAAAGAGATATATAGTATGTTGATGGGATAATAACTTGCATCTCCTATGTTTTGTGATTTGATATTACATATTGTATTATTGCACACTGTCCGCCCTTGCCGAGATTGTCTCTTCAATCTTATTGATTAATGAAAGCTTGGTTTGTTGTAGGGAAATGGTTTAGTAGAAAAAAAAACTAATTGTTGATGTGGAGGAATTTCCTGGCAACTGCTGCATTAAAACTACAACTTCATTAGTAAATTATTAACACTGTTAAATATAGTTGTGGGATAAAGGAACTCAGTAGAGCTTGGTATCATGAGTGATTTTAGGTTTAGAAATTAACAAAACTATTTGTCTTTCTCCAAAAAGTAACTTGAGATATTATCAGTTCAATTTTTGTATTTGTAGCCTGTATATTAGTCGCACAGGTTGCATTTTCCAAGAGTTACTGAATTTTTTTTTTTTTTTTTAAATTAGAAGTTTGCTGAAAAGTAGCTTTCAGTTTTCAACTTCGTGCTTTTATTAAAAAAATTAAATGGTTCCAGCAAGTTGCATTGAGTTGCCATTGACAAAGTAATATTTGTTGCTTTCACTGCAGTTCGAAGAATCTCATTTGCCACCTTCATATGAGAATTATCAGCCAAGTTTTGCTTTTGTTTACCCTGTATGCTTGTTGAATATTCAAAGCAAATTAATCAGAGTCCGGGTTGCATTTTCTATGAGAGCTGTCATTGACAAAGTTACACGTTGTTTTCCAGTATAGTTTATGGATCATCACTCTGTGATCAACCACTGAGCATTGAATTCAGACCATTTGAATTTTGAACCAATTACTCCAATGTTATATTCTAGGTTGCCAATATTACTCCAAAGTTATATTCTAGGTTGCCAATATTACTCCAATGTTATATTCTAGGTTGAACCAATGCTCCAATGTTAAAAGGGTAGAAAAGCTATAAATGCTCCAAGTTCATTACTCACCCTGAAAGTGCAGGAATGGCTGAAGAAGTGAAGCTATCTGGCATGTGGGCAAGCCCTTTTAGTTGGAGAATTGAATAAGACCTGTACAAGAGTACTGAACTTCTGAAATACAAACCAGTTCATAAGAAAGCCCTTGTGCTTTTACTCAATGGAAAATCAGTCACCAAGTCACTAGTCATCCTCGAGTACATCCATAATACATGGAAAAATAATCCAGTTTTCCTCAAAATCCTTATCAAAATGTCATGGCTCGCTTCTGGGCCCTTTTCATAGACGAAAATGTACTATATTTAAAATGTTTAGACTGATAGAATATGTTGAAACATAAAGTTGATCTCAGTATTGTTGTTCATTATGTAGGATTCTTGTATGCAGGTCTTGCCAACATGATGGAAGGTTTACCTCGGTGCAGAGAATGAAAAAGAGCACGCCGTTAAAAGAATTTTCTGAGCAGCTGAAACTCATTGAAAATGAACTAAATGTTATGAACCCAAGAAATTGTGAGAACAGATGTATGTAATCAAGAAAAATTTCCAGTTTTATTCAAATGGATTTCAAATATCCAAGATATTAATGTAGTTCATGAATGCCAACCTCCAAGAGAGAAACTACTCGCCCATGTTAGAACTCACTATGAAGCTTTCAAATCTGCTCCCAAATAAAGAGATCTGTTATGCGTGGATAAGATCATAACACACATCTCCTCCGTCTTTTGAATAAATACCTTTATATATATATATGTATACATATATGTATATATATATATAGGAGTTCACTTGCAGAGATTGTATCCTTTATATTATTGATATAAATAAAAACTTGGTTTCTTGTTATTTATGGAAGTCAGTTACTAGTAGAGAGACTTTTATTGTGGGGAATTTCCTGGCAACTTGCAGCAATAGAACATGTGGCTGAGCAGCTTTACCAAAGGACTTCTATTTTTTTCAAATCATATGGCATTACAATTTCACCAGAAACTCTGCAATTATTGTTTGTAACATACAGAATTCTGTCTTATCTCTAATAAAAACTCAAAAATTAAAGGTTGTGTTAAGTTTTTGCAAAACGATGAAATTTAGAGCCTAATGAGAACATGTAATCCATTTTTGTTGCTGTAAACAGTTTCTAATAGATGGATCATATGTTGGAGTGGCTGCTAGTTGCCATTCCCAAGAAGGAAGTAGACAACAAAGAAGGTAACAAAAGCTTCAATATCATCAGAATTTCAATGATACAGATTATACAGAGGAGCCACCTTTGACTCTTATGTTAGAGCAACTTCTTCTAAGTGGCTATCAATTTTGCCTACAGAGAGAGGAGTCAAATTTGACAACATCATCTTGCCAAATTGACTCTTCCCAAGTGGGTATCAATTTTCATTTTCTTTTCTGTTGGAGCATCTCTTATAAAAAGCAAGCTAGTTTATAGAGAAAAATATGCATCAGTTTGTAACTGCAACAACTGTTTCCAAGTTATAAATAGGACACGGCTGTAGAAGAAGTGAAGCTGTTTGGCACGTGGGCAAGCATATCCTGTCAAAGGATAAACGTAGCACTGAAACTAAAAGGGATACAATTGGAAAACATAGAAGAGGACTTATCCAACAAGAGTAATCTGCTTCTCAAGTAGAATCCCATTCATAAAAGGGTTCCCGTTCTTCTAAACGGTAAGAAGTAAATTTCAGAATTACTGGTTATTCTGGAATACATTGATGAGACCTGGAAATATAATTCCATACTGACTCAAGATCCATACGACAGAGCCCTGGCACGCTTCTGGGCTAAGTTCATAGATGAGATGGTAAACTTTTTACATAGTATTAAACTAATTTCTTTATGGTGTTTATAGAAGATCACCATTCACCATTCTTTTTGGTTTTGTAGCTCTTGTGGGCAATATTTGACGCTCTTACAAGCAAAGAGAATGACCGCGAGAAGGCCTTGGAAGAAGCTTCTCAGCAGCTGAAAATACTTGAAAGCCAACAGAAAGACAAGAGTTTCTTTGTAGGTAATACCGTAGGGTATTTGGAAATTGTTGGGATCGTGGTGTTTAATTGATTTGGAATCATGCAAGAAGCACTGAAGGTAGAGTTGATTAATGAAGAGAAATTTCCCATTTTACATAATTGGATTGTGAAGATCCTTGGCATTGCCATAGTCCAGGAATGTCTGCCTCCAACAGAGAATCTAGTTGCATATATGGACCCGAGAAGAAGTCTCTAAGAAGTTGCTTGCTTGCATTCAAATGAGGGCTTCGTATGTAAAGCTTATAGAATGATGCAGTTACCTCAACTCTTAATATATGTTATGGCTACTTTATGCACTTGGAGGCTCTATGTTCTGATTTCTATGAAGTTGATATCCAGATAAAATTGAAATCACTCTTTGTTGAAATTAAAATCTTCTCACTTATAATTAACAAAAGCAAGAAACTCAAAAGACAGTATCATTTCACTAAAACACACATGAATAATAACATACAAAAAGTTAAATTACTAATACAGTCCTGGAACATTGCACAAACACCTTGAACACCATTACTTTTGGAAATACTTTAAACACTAAACAAAAAAACAAACCCACCATTCAGAGTATAACCTAGTACCAGTAAGTGTGTGTGTGTGTGTGTGTATCAAGACAACACAAGCACATTATTCCAAATATACAACCGTTTTCAAGGTAGGATTTTCTAGGTCTTCTTGACAACGGTGACAGGGCAAGATGCATTTGCCAGAACATAGTTGGTCACACTCCCCGGAAGCACCCTATAATTTCAATCATTTATTCTTTCTTCAGTAAAGTTTTGGGTTATATATGTTAGCTCATGTTAGATCATAAACTAAAACAATTTATCCGATTTAACTATAGTAAGCTAATGGACAAAAACAAATAAATAAAAGACAGATTAGAAGTGTATATAAATACCCTTGGATGGTGCCAGGACCTCTGCTACCCATGACCAAAGAATCAAGATTCAGAGCTTCAGCAGCCTCACGGAGTTTGTCTCCAGCATCACCCCAGTATATCTTTCCTACAACACTCCTCACCTATAAACAATATAATTCCAAACAGTACTATAAGATTAAAACAAAAAATCAAAGAGACAAAATCACTTAATTAATGTTCTAGAGAAACAGAGAGAGAGTAGTACACGTTTCTCCCAATCAGCAGTGTTAACAATACTTATAACCTCAGGCTCTAGCTCAACCTCGTATTTCTGCATCACCTCAGGTTTATGGAACTCCTTCCATGGAATCGAAGCTACGTACACAACATACACCAAGATTCATCATCTATATAAATTAATGGTCATATATAGTATGAAAATATAACATGATAAAGGAAATAGCTAGCTTGTGAAACTTACGTAAGTCGGTGTCAGACGCAACGTCGCCTTGAGGAGGCTTAACGTGAATGAGATAAACGGTGTCGCCTTCATTTATTAGTTTATCAAAGACCCATCTCAGAGCTTGTTTGCTTTCCCTTGAGAAATTCATCGCTACACCTATGTTCCTGTCTTTTGTCATCTTTGCTTCTTTTATTGCCGCTGTTCAGAGTTGTTCAACTTAGAAAATAAATTACAAGTGAATTCAGCAGGTGCAAAGACGAGATAAAAATAAAGAAGAAGAAGAAGAAGAAGACGATGATGTGTGATGTTTCTATCCACTCGTGTGTCATGAATTGTCAACATGAGTTGAATTGTGGGTATGCTTTCTCCTCCTTTTCCTGATGCTTCATTTGCATGTGTCAGGTGTTATCGACTCATCGTTGCCAAGCAACACATCTAGTAAATTTGTCACGAATTACTTTATTATTAATTTAATTTTTTAAAAAAATCAACGAGAAGTTACAATATTTTAATTCTTTTTTTATAAAATTCAATCATTTTTAAAAATTATAACTAATTAATTTTATATAATAATAATAATAATACTATATATAAACTCTTAAATTATTATATTCATACAAGTTTATGTAATAGATCAATATTAATTTTCGTTTATATATAAAATTAACTGATAATTTTTATAAATTATTTAAGATAACGTAAATAAAAAAATATATATAAAAACCACTCGTTTATTTTTATACTAATTTTAACTATAAATAAATAAAATATTATATTATATTTTAAATAAAAAAATTTATATGATGTTTATCTAAATGACTAGTCTTCACCTGGTCCCAGGACCGGCCCAATCCAAGAACCAGTCGGACCCAAACCTCATAGGGCAGAGGCTGCTTTGGCCCATAGTTTTGGTCACTATTTAATTTCTGCTTCCCTTCGGCTCAGTTTGGGGCAGTTAAGTCTCTAGAAAGCATAATAATAGCCAGCAAGGACTATGATTACGTTTTGGGTCGAGGAAAAATAACTACTCAACTTCAAATTTCTTTTCCTTTTCTAGACGACTACCAATTAAGTTTTAGTTGTAAGTTATCTAATCCAAATTCGAAACTTAGGGTACCACATTTTCACACCTAATCCCAAACCAACTGGTTTTGTTGACCAATCACCAAATCTAACAAGTAAATTATTAAGTGATTAAGGCTTGGTAGCCAACAGAAGATCAGATAGAATCACAGTGATCCGTCCTAACAGTCAGGCTGCTCCAACTAGCGTTGGTAGTGGGTTATTCAATTCTGCTTGCCGATGTACCAAATTGAATAACTTCGCAGGATGTACGAATATTTCATCTCTTCCGCTGATCACAAATTTACAACTGAACTGCAGTGCTTGAATTCTATAACAAATGGCAGGTGTTGTATAGCTGGACAAATGTACGGTCCAACTACTAACGCCACAGCACAACTAAACTTAACTCACTGCCCCAGAACCAGACCCACCAGCTGACTAAGCTTCGTGTGTTTTCTTAAAAGCCCTGTTATCTTATATAAAAACAAACCAACCGCCCAGTTAAAAACATCAGTTTTATATTCCAGACTCTCTCTGTCTCTCATTTCTCTCTTCTATTTCTGTCAGAAATTGTGTGTGTGTGTGTGTGACCAGGTAATTATTGAATCTTGTCTAACCAGCAACATCCATAATAGCAAATCATCAAAACTCCCACTGATTTCTGTTCCCGGCTTCTGTTGAGAACCTCGTAGTCAGTTAATATGGCTGTTGACCTACCCGACACGGATCACTCACTGCTTCCCTCTCAGTTTTTTTATGAAAATTATGATGATTTACTCTCGCTGAACAAACCCATCTGCACCAACAGTTGGTCTTGCTTTGGTTCGTCTGATTCCGGGTCGGTTTTGAATACTCCAGTTGAGTCGGAACTCTGTTCAACCGAGACAGAAAGCGATCCGGACGAAGATTACATGGCTGAGTTGAGTCGTCAGATGGCTCACTACATGCTTCAAGAGGTTGACAAACAGGAAAAGGTACGTAATTAATTGATAAAGGCAGTGTCGTTTGAAGGTTTTTTCTGGCCCTGATTAATGGTTTATTGTAATATTCAGCCATGGGTTTTGGCTGGTTCGACGCAATCAAAATCCTGGTCACCATTAGACTCTAACCACGAGAGCCCTAAAGGCCCATCTCGAGAGCCATCACCAACGGTTCCAACCATGATCGAAGAGTTTGAGAAGACGAAGATAAACAAAGATATCCCCTGTACTTACAACAACAGTGAAATCCCATCAACGGTTTTTAATCCCAAGGCTGAATTTCACTCGAAACAAGCTCTTATCGATAATCAAATACGAGCTATTCAGGTAAGCGTACTTACAATTTTTTGTTGATATTAGTATTTGAGTTCTTTGGTTTTAACTTTCGTTTCTTTCTTTTTCTTCTTGAAAGTTTTATAAGCTCAAACAAGAGCAGGCTGTGAAGCAACTGGAGAACAAAAAACAGCATAAGCAATACAAAAACAAACGGAGAGGTTGTGTTGGATTCAACGATGGCCAAAAGACGACTATTCGTCCTCCAGGTCCAAGTTCAACTTCCACCCCATTTTCTGCTTCGCAACAACAACAGTCACAGACCAACCAACAGCAACCCAGTTCTGGTATGAGAGCTGTTTTCCTTGGCGGGTCAGGTTCAAAAACTAAGTCGTGTGGCACCGGTGTTTTTTTGCCTCAAGGAATCGGCTACTCTTCTGAGTCCCGCAAGAAGAAAGGTACTAATATTACAAATAGCCTCCGTATTCTTTATGATTTTTGGGTTTGATTTGGTTAGCATCTACTTTTCTTTTCCGTATTTGTTGGGGTGGTTAAACGTTCTGTGGACTGTCAGTTGTTCCATTCACCGATTAGGTTTGGATTTTCTGTTGTTAGGTAGCGACCTGTTCGTTTCGACTCTGTACATTCCATTTAGGTTTTTTGTTCTCGGATTCTTTCTGTAAATGTGATGGGACTATTTAATTTAATTTAATTTTTTTATTTTTGATTTATTTTTGATTTATTTTTGATTTATTTATTATTAATACATAACAGGACTTACTAACTAAGACTCTCACTTGTATGATAAGACCAAATGGAAATCTTCCTATGTGGTCCACTTGTTTTAGCCTCTGGATGTGTTACTTTCGGCTTAAATTCAAACAATTTTCTATATATCCATCGCATTTACCAGGTGCTTTTTAGATAAATATTGAAGTTTCAATAGATTCTATTTTTAATGCTTCAAATTGGTGGATTTTTTGTTATCTTATGAAGAAATCGCGAAGCATGAACTAACATTCTTTTTTAATGTTTGGTGGATTTATAGTATGTTCCACAGTGCTTATGCCAGCAAGAGTAGTACAGGCACTAAAGCAACATTTTGACAAAGTGGGTGTGCCATCAAGATCCAATGGAAGTTTCCCTATGCAAAATGGTATCTAATCACCAAAATCTTCTATAAATTAATTAACTTTTTGTCTTTTAAGATAAATGTTAATTACTCTTATTGATTCTCTTCCAGATACCTTGATTGATTTGAAGAATAGCTTGTATTCACAGCAACATTTCCAATCCAGGGCGGTGCCGCCTTCGAATCATCAAGAGATGAATCTACCCCAAGAATGGACTTATTGATAATCCTCAATAATAGCTTGTTTTAGCAGTCCTAGCTCATGTCAAGAAGAAGATGAAATTTCGAGAAAAATTACAGTGGTAAAAAAATAGACATTACTTAGTCGAATACAGGGAATCTATAGGAGAAACAAGGAAGGAGAATATTTCTCTTTCTATATTTGTTTATGGGGTGCATGATTTAGATGAAAATGGAAATAAAAATGTCTCTTAAAGAGATGGATAGAGGTTCTGTACCTTCTTCTGGCTATACCTCTAGCTGAATAAAAATATAATACTAATGTTCTAATGATGTTTTTTACAAAGTCCTTTTGTAATAATTCTGCTGTCATGAGTAATGCATGCAGACTTGCTTGTTTTTAATATTGCTTTTCATTTTGTTCAGCAATTGATAATTTCATTATCACAAGGAAACACTAAAATATATAAGCTCCGAATTGGGACCGTGTTTGTTTCCATACCCTCCTTCTTTATTAAGTTTTATAAAATGATGAAATGGCTTTGGCAGTTGGATAAGAGAAATGGGTGCATTTCAGATTAAAGCAGGCCTCTCTCATGTTGCTTTCAGTGATGAAATGCTGATGCAAATACATATTCCACATATTCTGCAAAAACAATATTATCAACAAAATGAATGCTCACATGTATTTATTAGGCCTGCATTTAGATGTGACCTTATTTCTTTTGATCTTGCGATTGTGTCACGATCAATTATCACATTAACTTTTCAAATATTCTATGACAGAACAAAGCAGACTTCTTTGGTGCATGCATGCTCCATTTTATTTAATTTTCAAAGAAAATTTGACAATCGGAAGCTGTCCTAGTCTCTCTTAATGACCCTCTAGATTGACCTTTAGTTTGCGGATGAATTGGGTGGGATGCTAATTGACGAGTAATTGCATTAACTCAATGAATTTCCTTCTTTGAAGGGTATTAACATTAATTTCTCTAGATATATTTGTCCTTTTTTTCCTCCTTCTCAGTCTCTTACCGTGTGAAATGTGTTAGCATGTGGGCTTAATTATGTATCTGCTTTGATTCTGACCTTTAGTTTGATCTTAACCAGAGATAACTCTTACAAGGCAAGCATGAAATGAGCAGGCAAACTTAGGAAAAGTAGGGCACAAAAGTGTTCATTCTTTTTAGAGCTGGCAATAAAAAAACCATATTTTATTTATAATTAAAACAGGGAAGTGCTTTCAAATATAGCAAAACAATGAAAGACAATGCGGAATGATTCACTTTTGCCATGCTTGTTCAAGTGTAAATTGTTGCTCAAAAGGTAGAAATGGTAGGGCCAACGAGGCCATTTTTCTTGATTATCTTTCTTTCACTGTGTCTAAGGAATATTTGCACCTCTTTCTCGGCTGAAAGTTAGTCATATGTTGTTTACATCGATTCAAGCTTGCATACACAGAACACAACCCATGAAAATGTGGGTTGATGTTGCTTGGGAGATTGCATAGAACATGGCAGTTTTAAAGGGATTTAGCAGTTTTCACACGGCTATCAATTTCAATTTTCTTGGGACCACTGCCGTCTGATTTAGGTTTTAGACGATCAATAAATTGGTGATTGATTCAGACCAAGACTTGGCTGGAAATAAGATAAAGAGAATCTAAATGACAAGCTAAAAGTTGGTCTCGAGGACCAAGTCATCTCACATGCGCTCCTGCACATGATATGATATTATCAGCTCAGGTATACAATCTAAGCGCGTATAATAGACTTCCAAGTAAACTGCTTCCCCACGTTTCTTTTACTTAATCTCTTTAGAATGGCGTAGATTCTTCAAAGGTTTACTGACCAAGGAAATTCTTGTGATGATAATGACATCGACGAATAGCAGAAAAAATGGAGACCCACCACAATTTTACAATATTAATCATGTTTATAACTATTAATTTTTTACTTAATTTTAAAAGTAAAATAATTAAATGTTTAATCAATATTTACATAAAAATTTATAACACTTTAATTTTTAATATATTATAAATTATACACTGATAATTAAATTGAGAAATCTTATGAATAACCAATGATATGGTTAAATTTAAGGATTTTTGCTCGAATTTGAAGTAAATCATTCACCTTTGAAGTCCTTTTAATGAAAAACTGTTTCAGAATCCCTTCAAAAACCCAGGAAATCTTGAAAATCAGAATCATGTTCAACTGGCGAGATAGAAGGATTAAGGTCTCCTCATTCAATCATGGAATGCATAAAGAAATATAATAATTGGGCTCTATCTGTTGATTATCCATTATTAGTTTCCAGGCCATTTATTTCTATCAAGAAGCCCACTTACCTCTCCAAAACCCACATTTAGATAATGTAATTCTGTCATGCAATTACACAGAATCCTTCTCACTTAAACATGTTACCATTAAAATTTCTAGTCCATTTGACTGATGGAATGATTTAACACACGCAAGTAACAAAATTGAGAGACCAATTTTTTTCGCGCGGGTGTTGCCATTAAATCGGATAGCATGGCAGAGCAATGATCACGACAACCTTATAACATTGAATTATTTCACATAAAGTAGGAATATTCATTAAAATAGTTAATGAAATCCCAGCAATATCTATTCCATTTTGCCTGAAATTCCAGAAACAAACACCTTCTACTTCTAATGACTTCCGTTTTGGAGTATGGAAAAAGGTCGCTGGAATGTGAATTTGGTTTGATTGTCTAACTGGATAAATTATAGGAACAATGTTATTGATTCTATCTTGACCTCAAACATCTTATATACAATAAACATTAAAATTGAATCGAACCACCTCAAAGTTTTGGGAAATTTGTTTTTCCTTACAAATCAAATACACAATCCAGTTATCATCGTTCATATGAATCAACAGGAAGATCCGAAGCTTTCTCGTAAGGTAGGATTTCTGTCCTCTCAAAAACCCTAAAGCCTGCCCAGCAACAATCACAAGAAAAACACCAACGTTAAACGACATAACAACAAGCATCACCATATATGAAAGACCAACCCTAATTGCATGCATGAAAGTTCGAATGAGACTGGCGCAAACGTTACCGATACCCGGCTTGATCAAACCACTGTTAGACAACCACTCAATAGGGAATCCCATCGCGAAGACAAATATCAAGGCTAATGTGTACATATCAGGATACGTACCTTGTTGAAAAAATCACTACTGATTCCCTCACTTGTGTGAATCTAATAGAAACAATCAAATAGAGTAAATATATACATAATATATTAACACATTACCAAACAAAAATATCCATCATACAATCACAATAACGAAGACAATTTTTAATGAAGAAAACCTCCACAATGCAATGAGTAAAAATCACATGATCATATTCTACTCAAAAACTCCACAATAATCTCAAAACTAATTAATATTTGCTAAAAATATATTTTCTACAAAGAAATTGAAAAAAAAATAGAAAAATCTCACCAAATTAATGGTCAAGATAGTCACTCAATAATTATTGACAAAAAAACTCCAAATCCGATCTCCACCTTTCAAAAAGTAGCTCTAAGTGTTCTGAATAAATTGAAAAAAATTTCAAGACGATTTGACGATGAACAAAGCTGGAACGTCCTTTTAAATGAAATTGGTTGAATTTATTTTTCTCTTCTCTTTTCTGCCTCCCTCTTTTCTTTGTTTATTCTTACCCTAATTGCAAAACAAAGAAAAATCTCTTTTATAGTTTAGATTTAATCCAATTTAGGCCTAAGCGATTAGTTCTCCTCCTAATATAAGAAAACTAATCCTACAAATTTCCCCATTTTTAATTATTTAGAGGGATTCGTCAACCCAACAATCGAACAATAAGCTTCAAGTTTCTTCTTTAGCACTACCTTCGTTAACATATCAGTACTGTTGAGGTCAGTGTGAATCTTTTCAAGTTCAAACATATTGTCATTGAGAGCATCTCTAAACCAATAGTACCTCGTATCAATATGCTTCGACTTTGTATGAAAAGAAGAATTCTTACTAAGATGAATCACACTATGATTATCACATAATACTATGTAAGGTTTTCGCTTGAAGCTGAGATCCTATAAAAATCTCTTCATCCACAACAACTTTTATATGTTTTAGTTATTGCGATGAATTTTGCCTCTATTGTAGAAAGTGCAACATATTTCTACAACCGAACTTGCTAAGATACAGCCTTACTTGAAAATGTCATCAAGTAACCCATAGTAGACTTTCGAGTATCAACATCTCCTACCATATATGAATTTGTATAGCCAACAAGCATTGGTTTTCCACTTCTAAAAGTAAGTCTGAAATCAGAAGTATTTCAAAGATATCTCATAATCTACTTGGCTGCATTTCAATGTTTTTTTAATTAGACAAAAAAAAAAAAAAAGGCTAACAACAGCAATTACATGTGTTATGTCTGATCTCGTGCAAATCATCGCATACATTAAACTTCCAACTGTTGAGGCATAAGGAAATTTCTCTATTTCTTCTTTCTCCCAATCTGTTGTAAGACTCTACTTGGTACTTAATTTAAAGTGTGTAGTGAGAGTAGAGCTAATAACTTTAACGTTGTTTATATGAAACCTTTTAAGCACATTTTTAATGCATTGCCCCTGTGATTTACACAACTTCTTGACTGCTCTGTCTCGATAAACTCAAATGCCAAGAATTTGTTTTATTGGTCCTAAATCCTTTATGGCAAATGATTTACCCAATTGCTTCTTTAACTTGTCAATTCTTGAAGCAATCTTATCAATAATCAAAATGTAATCAATATAAAACAACAATATAATAAAATCATCATTAGAGAATTTCTGCACAAAAACACAATGATCTCAAGCTTTTTTCCAGTAGTCTAGCTCCTCCATAATTGACTCAAACTTCTTGTACCATTGTTTTGGTGCTTGTTTCAAACCATAAAGGTTTTTCTTCAACTTACACACAAGATTCACTTTTTCTTTTACTTTGAAACTCTATGGCTACTTCATATAAATTTCTTTGTCTAAATCACCATGGAGAAAAACAGTCTTTACATTCATCTGTTCAATTTCAAAATCAAGACTGTCTACTAAACTCAAAACCACACAAATAGACGACATCTTAACCATTGGAGAAAAAATTTCATCAAAATCAATACATTTTCTTTGGCTGAATCCCTTGACAACCAATCTAGCTTTGTACCACGATTGTGAAATGTGTTCTTCATGTTTTATTTTATATACCTACTTGTTCTTCAAAACCTTTTTACCCAAAGGCAATTTCACCAACTCAAATGTATAATTATCATACAATAACTTCATTTTATCTTGCATGGTATTAACCCACTCTTTCTTCCGTTCATTTTCTATGGCTTCTACATAACACTCTAGCTCTTCGCCATTAGTTAGTAACATATAATCATTAGCAGAATATTACGTAGAATGTTATTTGTATCTAGTAAACATTCAAAGTGAAACATTTGATAAAACCTCTAATATAGGTAACATTCTCTATATTACACTGATTATCTTGAACTTCATATTCAAACTGCACCGGCTATATTGAGGTATTGAGTCATTTATCTTCTCTCAATATCTTATATGGTTTGATCTTCCACAAATATAGCATCTTGACTTATTACAAGTTTCTTCTACATTGGATCATAAAATCTATAGCCAAACTCATTTTGACCATAGCCAGGAAATATACGTTGTTTTTTCTTAATATTAAGCTTAGACCTCTCATCTATAAGAATATGCACAAAAGTTTTGCATACAAAAAAACGCGAATGATCATAAGAAACACTCTTTCCTAACTAAACTCTATATAGAACATCAAAGTTTAAAAGAGTGCATGATATGAGATTCAATACAGGTACCATAGTACTCAAAGACTCACCCTAGAATGATTTTGACAAATGTGCATGTGAAAGCAAACATCTTGCTCTTTTAACTAATGTTCTATTCATCCTTCCAACTATCCCATTTAACTTAAGTGTTTTAAGAGATTTTTTTTTACGGTGAATTCCTTGTTGTCTACAATACTTATCAAAAGATCAAGAATACTGACCTCTGTTATCAGTTTTGATGTATTTCAACTTCTTCCTACTTTATCCCTCAACTAAAGTTTGGAGCTATTTAAACATATCTAACACTTGGTATTTTGTCTTCAAGGTGTAAACCCATAACTTCCTTGAATGATTATCTATAAAAGCCATAAAATAAAAGGAACCACCAAGTGTTTTTGTTTTCATAAAACCACAAACATCAAAATGCATTAAATTAAGTATATTTGGTTTTCTCTGCGAAAAAAATGTCTACAAAGTAACTCTTGTTTGCTTCCCTGCCAAGCAATGAGTACATTTCTTTAAAGATGCATTTTTCATCCCAAAAAGGAAATTCTTCTTGCCTAAAACCATCAAACCCTTCTCACTCATGTGACTATACCTTTTTTTGCCATAACTCAATTGCACTTTCATTTTCTATTATATTAATAATGGAGTTTGAAACCTTTGTCTGTATAAACCATTGGTCTTCAACTACTCATCTTTCATGTCAATGGTTTTAATTAAGATATAATTTTTCATCTTATCATCTATAAAGTCATCGGATGTATAAAATGTAAAGAATTCTCTTCATGGTGTAGTATGAATGGAGACACCACTACCAATCACCTAATTGGTATCATGGCATGTAAAATTGACAATATTATCATCATGCATAACAAAGAAGTCATATGTAACAGTAGTAACTGTAATGCCTCAGCCCTCGACCTGGTTACCCTCGGCTCTCCGCCAACCCAAGCCTAAATTACAAAGTTATCGCATTATCGTCCAGAGTCCCTCATGGACCCACTGAGTAGGAATTTGTCCTTTAGCCCTCTGAGGTCTCCAACCCTGACTACAGAGGTATTTTTTTTTTCTCCTAAGGGAAGTTCGTCTCCCCCATGACTCTACTAGAAAAGTTGGTACTCACACTCAATGAGAGTTCTCTTTAAAGTGGAGGTCTCAGGATCGAGTTGTGAGGGAGACAAATTTCTCTTAGAGGAAGGAACAAATACGTTGGTAGCCGAGGCTAAAGACCTTAGAGAACTGAGAGATAAATTCCTACTCAGTGGACCCATGAGAGACACTGGACTGTAACACGATAACTCGGTAGTCCAGGTTTGGGTTGGCGGAGAGCCAGCGATAACCAGGTCAAGAGTCGGGGTGTTATAGTAACTCTATCATCATCATCATCACTCATCTTTTCATTTCCTTTATCTTTCTTGTTGTTTCTCTTGAGCATTTGATAATATTTCTTTATATACCCCTTTAGACTAAAATGATAACACTCAACATTGGCAAACCTGTTGGTTTTACTTTTGCTTCTGTCTTTATTCTTCGAACCTTTACTTTTACCCCTCTCCTTATTTTAAGAAATTATGATATATGTCTGTGAAGAACCTTGTAACTTTCTTCTATCTTCATCAAAAATTTTATTCTTAGCCAACTCAACAGTGATGATACCTTTTGGGGCTGTGTTAGATAAAAACTTTTTAAACGTCTCCCACGAGTCCAATAATATACCTAGAAATCATAATCCTTGTAGCTCGTCTTCAAATTTTATATTTATTCAAACCAACTGATTAATAATTTCTTAAAATTTATTCAAATGATCTATTGAAGTTTCATCCCAATATTTCAAACTCATCATTTGTTTTATTAGAAACAATTTATTGTTATAGATTTTCTTAACATATAAATTTTCAAGCTCATTTCATAAAGAGTATGCTTGTGTTTCTCCACTAATATGGTTCCAAATATTATCATCTACCCACTGTCTGATATACCAACATACCTTATAATGAATTACCTATCATTCTTCTTTAGTTTTATCCTTGGGTTTTTCAATCATAAACACTGGTAAATAATAATATTTCACATATAAAAGATCTTCCATTTTTTCTTTTCATACTTGATAATTGGACCCATTCAGCTTAATCATTCTATTTGTATTAGAATTTTGTTGGGAAAAGCAATAACCAATTCCATCTCTTGTGTGAATCTAATAGGAAACAATGAATTATAGTAAATATCTGCACAATATATCAACACACTATCAAGCAATAATATCCACTACATAATCACAATAACTCAAGCAATTTTTAACATGAAAAACATCCTCAGTGCGAGGAGTAAAAACCATTAAAATATAGTCCACTCAGAAATTCCACTATAATCAAATAATGGGAATATAAAATCCCTATCTAATTAAAAATAGAGACATATATCCATAATAATCTCAAGACTAACTAATATTAATTAAGAAACATTTTCTATAAAGAAATTGGGAGAAAATCGAAGAAATCTCACCAAACTTACGACCAAAATAATAACTCAATAACTATTGACAGATGGCTCCAAATCCAATTTTCACCGTTCAGAATATAGTTCTATGTGTTCTAAATAAATTTTAAAAATTTTAGGACAATCTAACGGTGAATGAAGTTGAAAAATCATTTTAACAAAACTTATTGGATTTCTTTTTCTTCTTCTCTTTTCTTTCTTCCTTTTTTTTTTTATTTATTTTTATATTAGTTGTAAAATAAAGAAATATCTCTTTTATAGTTTGGGTTTAACCCAATTTGGGTATAAATGATTAGGTCTCCTTCAAATATGAGAAAACCAGTCCAACAATATACCTGGTTAACTAGTAAAAAGGATCTCGACGTTTCTTTCCCAGAAAAAGGTCATGTGCATCATCATCTTATTTTGGGGCATCATCATTCTGCGGGTGCCGTTCATGGTTGGCGGCAGTGCCTTGCCGCCCATGGCATGCATGCGACCGTCGTTCATGGTGCATTAGGGAAGACTCAATTAGGAATTTGGAGGGATTGGTTGGAAATGAGAAGAGGTATAACTTGTTGATGATAATGCTTGAGCAAGTTAACGGTTTTAAAGTGAAAGATATGGTATTACAAAATACTCATTCACTATTTTCCTGACACTTTATATTCCGTTTGCAATTGATAGATTTATCTCCTGCATAGTCACTATCTTATATATGTTTAAAGAGTTCAAATAATTGAATGCTCAAACTTTTAATTAATGATTTAGATATCATATCATCTATGAAACTTAATGTAAGATACAAATTCTCAAAATTGGCATCACTTATGTTTCACTAGTAATTGGTAAAACGGATTAAAAGCCGGCTCTAGAATTCCAAATTTAGCTGCAAATATTCTGCCATACATAGCTTGCATAAGCAGTATTTGGTAATATTAGATAGAGCTGAGACAATTACAGCTCATATTTATAATCAATTTGTACAATTCTCTCTTGAACGACATGCTTCTTGCCGATTGAAGAATAGAGAATTACAGCTCCCTGGAAACGCTGACCAATATATTTAAGTGTGAGGTCAAGGCATACATCACTTAAATATATGTTAATATATTGAACAAAAATTCCAATACATACATCATGGAGTACTGTGGATTAAAAAAAATGGTTTTCTTCATACATTAGTTCATTTCTTATTCTCTAATTTATTAAAAATTTCATCTGATATATTCTTGATAAGCCATATTATTATTATATATACGTCCCTATATATAAATACACACACACGTAGACGACATGACATACTTGATTATGTACTATTTAAAATGAGGTGCTAATTACGTACACTGATAGCAGCCAATGGTTGGCAAAATTAAAGCTTCAACTGAGGGATGATTAACGTTGCGGAGAAGAAGAGGCAGACAGCTTAGTGGAAGTAGACTAAATATGGTTTAGTTCAATAAAAAAAATTCTTAAATAATAAAATAAAAATTTACTAAATATGACATCAATTAAATGATTCAACAGCAACAAACCTTCAGCAATCAACACATGTTTGCCGCCATCAACCATCCAAACCCTAGCAATTGCAGCCACAATTTTTTTTCTCATTTCTAAAGAGCTTGAATCGTGTAACTTAACAAAAACCGGAACCACGCCTTGAGCCGCAGCTATCATTACATTCTTATCATCTTCTTGTAAGTCCATCCCCGAGTTCATTGACTCAACAGTCCCAATATGCAACCGAGTTATCAAATTCCTCGACTCAGCTCTCACAGCCTCTCTCTTTGAACCGGATGAAACTATACCATATTGTAGAACCCTGCTTATTCAAACGAGAGAGAAGTATTTTTTTTAAAAAAAAATTGTGATTTATTTTGTAAAATAAGTAAAATAATAATTATTTTACGATTTTAAGTTAGAAACGTATAATTTATATTTTTTATTTTATAAATTTAATTTTAATAAAATAATTCAGAAATATTTTATATCTGAATTAAAAAAAATGATGGCCAAAAAAAAAAATACCGAACGGATCCAAAGTAATCCGAGAAAAAACAATGGCACTGTGTCTTGATTTTTCTCCTTTTCATTTGAGAAATTAAACGACATCTGCATACTGTCTTCATTTGATTATTCTCAGTCTTTTTACTGACTAAGATTTTGATTTTACCAACTTTTTATTTGAATCACGTTTTATCTCTTATCTTGCCGTTAAGTTGAGGAAGAATTTTATTGTTAATAAATTAATACACTTATATACTGAATAAAAATATTATAAAAAAAAAATTTGATCCATCGATCCCACCAGGCTTAATGACGAGGACAGTGGCGATTTTTGGGATCCAAAATATTTTTGTCACATAGTTCAATAGAAAGCAGGGCACGTGGAATTGGGGTCAACATTTAAATTAGTGTTTAAATTAAAATATTTAATAACTTTTGAAATTATTAGATATAATATAGTGTTAAAGTTTTAACCACTTGTAAAGATGTCACAAAAAATAAATAAAATTTAAAATTTATCTCAATTAAAGAGATTAAGACCATAATGCGATAAAAATTTTAAGTGTAATAACTTAAATATTTTTTAAATTTAATAAAAGGTTTTAGATTTAAATAAAAAAATTCAAAACCAATTTTTTTTTATAAAAATCTAAAGTAAAATAGGAGAAAACCATGTGTTAAGGAATCAGGTTCCTATCAAAGAGAATGTCCAAAAACACAACATGGAAATTGGAAAAAGACTAGTGGACATTACTGGTTACAAATTCCAACTTCAATTAACAAATAATTAACGCAAAAGCTAATTAATTATGATGAATCAGTTGATTTTTCAAAGATAAGAATGAAATGAAAATATGTCATCTTAATTAGCATTAAGCAAGACTATTCAGTCAACCTGAGGCTGAGACAAACTTATCACTCACGGTGGTCGAGTAACTACTATTGTTTTTGCACAACCACACAACACAACAGAATGAATGAGTGGAGAAGAAGAAGAAGAAAATTACATATAAGAAAAACACAATTATAGAACATTGTTTATCTTTCAACTCAAGCCACAGCTACAAAGTTATCCCATTATCGTCCAGAGTTTTTTACGGGTTCACAGAGTAAGAATTTATCTCTCAGTCTTCTAAGATCTCCAATCCTGACTATCGAGGTATTTTTTTCCTTCTCCTAAGGGAAGATCGCCTCCCCCACAACTCTACTAGAAAAATTGATATTCACACTCAATGAGAGTTTTCTTTAAAGTGGAGGTCTCATGATCGAGTTGTGGGAAGGCAAATTTCTCTTAGAGGAAGGAACAAATATGTTGGTAACCGAGCTTGAAGACCTCAGAGGACCGAGGAACAAATTCTTATTCAGTGAACCCACGAGAGACACTAGACTGTAACGTGATAATTCGGTAGTCTAGGTTTGGATTGGTGGAGAGCCGGCAGTAACCAAGTTAAGGGTCGGGGTGTTATAGTAACTCTGTCGTCGTCGTCATCATCATCATCATCACTCATCTTTTTATTTCTTTTATCTTTCTTGTTGTTTCTCTTGAGCATTCGATAATACTTCTTTATATACCCCTTTAGACCAAAATAATAACACTTAACATTGGCGAACCTATTGGTTTTGCTTTTGTTTTTATCTTTATTCTTCGAACCTTTACTTTTACCTCTCTCCTTATTTTATGAAATTATAATATATGTCTACGAAGAACCTTATAACTTTCTTCTATCTTCTTCATCAAAAATTTTATTCTTAGCCAACTCAATAGTGATAATACTTTTTAGGACTGTGTTAGATAAAAACTTTTTAAACATCTCCCACGAGTCCAATAATATACCTAGAAATCATAATCTTTGTAGCTCTTCTTTAAATTTGATATTCATTTAAACCAACTAATTAATAATTTCTTAAAATTTATT
>JAXCLQ010000005.1:11340622-11354594 GCA_035584115.1 Cedrela odorata | reverse complement strand
TAGATTTTCTTAGCATATAACTTTTCAAGCTCATTCTATAAAGAGTGTGCTTGTGTTTCTCCACTAATATAGTTTCAAATATTATCATCTACCCACTGTTTGATATACCAACATACCTTATAATGAATTACCAATCATTCTTCTTTAGTTTTATCCTTGAGTTTTTTAGTTATAAACACTGATAAATAATAATATTTCACATATAAAAGGTCTTCCATTTTTTCTTTTCATACATGAAAATTGGACCCATTTAGCTTAATTATTCTAACTTTTTATTTGAATCACGTTTTGTCTCTTAACTTGACGTTAAGTTGAAGAAGAATTTTATCGTTAATAAATTAATACACTTATATAATGAATAAAAATATTATAAAAAAAAATTTCATCCATCAATCCCCACCACGCTTAATGACGAGGACAGTAGCGATTTTTGGGATCCAAAATATTTTTGTCTCATAGTTCAATAGAAAGCAGGCATGTGAAATTCGAGTCGACATTTAAAGTTAAGTGTACCAGGACGAATTTGTTCAAATTAAAATTTTTAATTAAAAATTAAAAGATTCAATATTAAAAAAAAAACTTGAAACACAGACGAAATTTAATAACTCTTGAAATCATTAGATATAATATAGTGTTAAAGTTTTAATTATCAATAAAAATCTCACAAAAAAAATAAATAAAATTTAAAATTTATCTCAATTAAAGAGATTAAGACCATAATGCGGTAAAGATTTTAAGTGTAATAACTTAAAATCTTTTAAATTCAATAAAAGGTTTTGAATTTAAACAAAAAAGTTCAAAACCAATTTTTTTTTTTTATATATAAAAATCTCTAAGTAAAATAGGAGAAGAACATGGGTTAAGTAATCGGGTTCCTGTTAAAGAGAATGTCCAAAACCATAACATGGAAATTTGGAAAAAGTTTAGTGGACCTTACTGGTTACAAATTCCAACTTCAATTAACATATAATTAACGCAAAAGCTAATTAATTATGATGAATCAGTTGATTTTTCAAAGATAAGAATGAAATGAAAATATGTCATCTTAATTAGCATTAAGCAAGACTATTCAGTCAACCTGAGGCTGAGACAAACTTATCACTCACGGTGGTCGAGTAACTACTATTGTTTTTGCACAACCACACAACACAACAGAATGAATGAGTGGAGAAGAAGAAGAAGAAAATTACATATAAGAAAAACACAATTCTAAAACATTGTTTATCTTTCCCTACCTACCCACAGTTAAAACCCCTCTTGGAATCTCAGATACTTACCCATGTTTGCAGAATATAATATTTGTTTCTTATGTCTTTGTTGAGACTGTCTATTGTGAAAATTCTGAAAATCTGATCTCATAAACTATTAAGGAATGGGACATCTGAATTTTCTACTCAATTGGTTCACTATCAACTGTAAAATTTCAATCACAATAACATATTATATTAATTTTATACATATATTTTCAGAGAGAAGAAAGAAAGAGGGCGAAAAAAAGAACAAACAGAAAAGGGCCCGAGAGAACTACATAGCCAAATTCTAGAACATATAACTTATATCTTCCATTAATTATTCAACAACTACTGGGAGGAAGATCAGAGGTTTTTGGAGGAGGTGGCGATTTACTGAATACCCGACTGCCAAATAGCAAGAACCCTAGAGTATGGCCAGCAACAGCAACCAAAAACACGCCTCCATTGAAGGACATGACAGCAAGCATCACCAAGAAACCAAGACCAACCCTTATAGCATGCAAGAAAGTCTGAATCAAACCAGCCACAACATGGTTGGACTCAGTTTTGATCAATTTGCAATGAGACAGCCACTCAACCAACACAGCCGCCACAAACACAATTATCAGAGCTAATACATACATTCCAGAGCTTGTTCCAGGCCAACCCGAGAAGAGAATCTCAGCGTTCTTGCTCCAGAAGAATGTCATGTGCATCATCATCTCGTGATGGTCCATCATCCCTGTGTTGTTCATGTTGTGGCCGTCCATGCTCATCGGTGATGGTGGTGCCATGCCTCCCATCCCCATCCCCATGCCATGATCATGATCCATCTCCGTAGCTTTCTCCCAAGCTCCTTCCTTCTGGAGAGAAGACTTTCTTTCTTTACTCTGCTTATTGGGTGCTTTGTGTGGTGGCGAGAGTAGGTTATCCTTGCATTTATGACTGGGTTCGCCGTTTAATGAGAATAATCGTACATTGGATCTAGTAATTTTGTGTACTACACACAAACGTAATTGGAATTATCGATTATGTCCACTACTTACAATTATCAAAAATTCAAGGGGGAAATTAAAATAACAAAGAAGAAAAATACAATACGAGGATCTTACTAACTGTGGAATACACAAAATAAAAATTATTTAAGGGGCCAAATAAGATTAATAAAAAATTCATGACAATTGTACTTTTGCCAAATTACAAATTTGATAGTACACAATAACGATCCCTTATCCTATATTGGAGCTAGAAAATTTTGATCTGAGAGATCAGAAGAATGTATAAAATATAACATTTGAAAAGATCAATGTGTTAAGAATAGGCTTTTAATTTATTAAGGCCCAAACACATTTTGTATGGGCAACAATCTGAACTATTTCGGCTGGATTGAAATGGTATGGCCTTGGCCTGCTTCAGTTGAAGTAAATCAATAAAGCTTTGGTTTTGTTTTCTGTAAATTTGCTTTTTGTTTTTAGTTGTATGCATATATCTAAGTGAAAAAGGACTTCATATATCAAATTTCAAATAAAGGAATACAAGATTGTTTAAATGATTTTAAGTTCGCTTCTCGACGCAATCAGGGACTTCGTCTCTGTAATCTGTCTCTGTTGCAGTATCCATCAGACCACCTTCTATTCTGGGACATATCTAGTAGCTATGGAGATATGTTAACAACAAATAAAATTTTAGAAATTCAAGGGTTTCTGATCTGATACACTCAATTTTTAAAAGCTGAAAGTAGCAACTAAGACATGATCTCACTATAAATATATGCAACACTACAAACAAAATTCGAGACAAGAAATTTGTTATGGTACAATTATTGCATACACGACAGAATCTTTACTATTATATTCAGCAGTTCAGTGGAGGAAGATCAGATATATCCTGATAAGGTTCAATCTTGAATTTCCTGAAGACTTGACTACCAAAAATCAAGAATCCGACTGAATATCCAGCAACGGCAGCAAGCATGACACCAATATTGAACGACATGACTGCAAGCATCACCAAGTAAGCGAGTGCACTCCTGATGGCATACATGAGAGTCTGTAAAAGCCCCGCAGTCACATAGTTTGAGCTGGACTTGATCAATCGAACGTGCGAGAGCCACTCTACTAGCAATGAAATTAGAAACACAAAACTCAAGGCTAATATGTACGAACCGAATCTTCGGCCTGGCCAACCCGGGAATATAATCTCTATGTCTGTGCCACAGAAAAATGTGATGTGAGCCATCATCTTTTCTTTCTGTCTCTGTTGCAATCTATTTCTCTCAGAAAGTTAATGGAAAGGAACACAAAGCAAGATAAAAGTAGTACAATTATAAGAGAATTCAGATCCTTTTTGTAGTGATAGTACTTGCACTTCTGTATCTGTACTACCTGAGATACTACACACTCAGGGCTGTAATTGTACTTCAAAAGATCCATGAGGCAGATATTAACCAACTTTGATTAATCAACTCTCATTTTGAGGGCAATTTTCTTACAATATTTAGCATATTGTATGTTAATTTTCTCTTCTGGATATATAGAATAGACGAATGGGGATTTCTGGCCCAGAAGAAAATGGGAAAGGAAATCACATATATGTGTCCACTACATGCAATCCCACTATGATAAAGATGACATTGATGTTTTATAGGGTGTAGACGTGTAGTGGGGTTGGCATATTGATGTACTACTCACAATGATGTTATTTGTAGTACAAAAAAAATTTTAGCTACTTTTGCCTTTTTTTATTTGTTGGGCATATTTTATTTGGAGGCTATTGACTCATTGTTCAAACTGTTGAAACGTGTAAAGAAAAATGTGTTGTGCAATAATAATATGCCACATCTAGCACACATGGAAAATGGGTGCATAAATCATTAGTTTTCCAATCCCTTGGGGTTAGATGTGATGGCTCCCATGTGAATGAAGCCACAACTAAGTTGTTCAGGAGGTCTTGAGACCCTTACCCTCCAAGAATGATAATGTTTTTGAAGCTAAGTTGCTATAAAGAAGTGTGCCTGGGTGAAAGTGAAGAAAAAGCAGCCTGAAGTCTGGTGACACTAGTGGTTAAGACTAGAGAAACCCTTAAAAGTTTGTACTCAATTCGGGTGACAAAATTTTACAATCATCTAATCATGCGAGAATAGATTATAAAAAATTTATAAATAATCATAACAAAATTTTATAGACAAACGTTCAACAAATAATATAGAATTCTACTTCTGACAACACACCGTTGTAATAAAAATTAAACAAAATATGATTCATCGTGTCCGAATAATACTTTTAAGAATCATAATCTAAAGAATCATATTTTACCTATTCAAAACAATGTAAAAAGATTATATATAAAACTAAAATAAATAAGAACAAAATAGTTAGAACATGTAATTGAAACATTACCAACGCTGGTCATGAGCCTAAAGAGCCACCAGCCAAAAGAAAGAAAATTATGTTTGAGTTGAAAGGAGAGTGGAAGGTGGGGAGAAAGGAAAAAATATATATATACTTTGTTCTAGCTAGAAACCCTAAGCTAATAAGAAATAGACAAAACATTTACTAATTTCCTAAACAAAAATATCCTTTACCCAACATAAAACATACAAATCCAAACCTCAATATTTTCTTACGTTTTCTTTACTCTCTCTCAAAGTGTAGCTGATCATTTGAAGCTTCCAGGAATTAGTGTGCGTACAAGCCCTGCTGCCACAATTGGCATTTGCTGTATTTCCTCGTCTTCGTGAGAAAGGTTACATCTCCAGCCTAGGCATGTTTTTTGCATATCCCCTTACACATTTAGATACGTGTGCTAAATCTGTTGGTCCTCAAATGTGCAAAATCAGTTAAACTTGAAACAGAGGAATTAAGCCAATCTGGCTTGTTCTCTCGAACAAATCTTTGATAATAACTCAACTAAAATAAATTTATTCCTTTATTACTCTCTTATTGTCTTATATTGTTTCATGTTGGTTATATGCCAATTGTGCAACAGAATCTATGTCACAGAAACAAGGGCCCAAGCTCCAATCCCTCCGGCTTAAGGAGCTAGTTGCTTTAACGAGAGAAACTACAGCTGATGCTATGTTAGACTTGAGAGCTGTTCTGACGAACTCAATGAAAAAGTGATCAGCTATTATTGTGAACACAGTGGATTTCCTTGAAAACGAAGCACTAACAAAAGTTCAAGAACTTTTCTCAGCTTCAACTTTCATCATAGGCCCTTTTCACAAATTAGTGCGAACCATTTCTAGTTCATTACTTAAGGAAGATACTAATTGCATTTCTTGGCTAAATAAGCAAGTTCCCAAGTCTGTCATTTATGTAAGTCTTGGGAGCATGGTTACGATGGATGAGAAACAACTACTTTGGAGAAAGGGCCTGCATTGTGGAATGGGCACCACAAAAGGAAGCGTTAGCTCATGGTGCTGTGGGTGAGTTTTGGAGCCATTGTGGTTGGAATTCTACTCTGGAAGCATTTCCGAAGGAGTTCCAATGCTGTGTAGGCCATTTTTTGGGATGAAAACTTGAACGTGATGTACATCTGCAATGTCTGGAACGGCGGCCTAGAATTGGAGAGTGAGTTGGAGAGAGGGAACATAGAGAAAGCTATTAGAAGACTCATGGTGGATATAGAAGGTGCAGAGATGAGGAACAGGGCAATTGTTTTGAAGCAGAAATTGGAGCTGACTCTGAGGGAAGTTGGTTCTTGCCACAATTCATTGAATGGTTTGACAGAGACAATCTTATTATTCTGATCAAAGGAAGATCGAGCTTGACCACCTATATTTTACCTGCCAGTATTTGTAACATATCACAACGTACCTATAACATTTTAGGCTTGAGTAATTTACTAGCTTCTAAATTTCAGATTTGATGTCTATAATTGTAAAGCTTTGTTGACGTTTAGACCCTCGGTATATATTAGTTCTTGAAATTGATTCTCTTAGCATTTAATAAAGGGTCTGGTTATCTCTTGAAATCATTTTCAGCTTGATTTTACCCCGGAGACATTATTGCCCGAATCTGAATAAATAATGAAATGGTTCAAACGAAATCCAAAAGATTCCAGAATTAGGCACGAAGCTGCCAACAAATCACCTGTGATGATATTGGTGTTTCAAGATTCTGTTTTGGAAGATATGAGAATAGCTGGCGTGGCAAAGCCAAGTGGTTTCCTCGTGCCTTCCTGGAAAAAGCAGAATTAGTAAAAATCAGTTTTTAGTTTGTTATTAAAGCTGAGGGGACAGTTTTCGGTCTTTCATCTTTTTTCAAAATCATTCTTGGTTGCACTCATATTCTTGTGGATTCAAAAGCAGTAATAAAAGAAGGATTGTGTGCTGTTCTAGCCGTGGATGTAGGCCAAGTTTCTTGGCTGAACCACGTAAATGTTGTGTTGCCTACTTTATGTTTGATATAATTCCTGAGAGAATTAGTTCTTGTCGGTTCATTGATGTACTATTGTATTTTAGGTTTTATTGAATTCTTTAAAGCTAAAGGTCTTGTATTTGTTCTTGTGGTCTTGGAAGGTTGAATCCAGAAGGGCAAAATCTTAACATCGCCTTAAGTCAACTTATCTCATTCACATAAATCTAGGACACATGAAAACAAATATGATAAGCGTCATAACCGTTTCATTTCATTTCGGAGTTCCGGCATAACTGTATCAAATCGAAAGCTGCTCCATGTCAATGACAAATATACCATCATTACAACCATTTTCCAAACGCGAACTCTCTTGAGTTCTGCCAAATTATTGTTGGAATAACTCCAAAACCACCACCAATATTATTCTGTGAAAGTACCATTTGGTGTCAGTGTTGCCTTAAAAGTAAATATAGCTAGTATTAATGTGCTCGTGAGCTGTATTCGGGAAAATCCAGCTCAGTTAGATATGTCGTATTATCCAGCAGAAAAAGACAACAAACTCAGTTCTATATGTCGGACTTATCCGGAAGAAAACGGTATTAATTAAAGGTGGCGTCTAAAAAAAGCACTTGAATTCACAAACAGAGATGGAAAAGCAAGGGAAGAGACGATGCCGAGTGGTGCTAGTGCCATGTCCATTCCAGGGACACATAAACCCAATGCTTCAGCTGGGAACCGTTCTTTATACAAAGGGTTTCTCTATTACGATTGCACACAACAAATTTAATTCCCCTAATCCTTCAAACCACCCTAATTTCAGTTTCCTACTCATCCCAGATGGCGTGAATGAGTGCGAATTTTCCTCTGGGGATGTGATCGCTGTAATTTTGCGTCTCAATGACACTTGCAAAGCGTCTTTTCAAGAATGCTTGGCTCAGTTGATGGAGCAACAGAAGGCACAAGATGAGACGATCTCCTGCATCATCTACGACGAAATCATGTACTTCTCTGAATCAGTAGCTAATCAGCTGGAGCTCCCAAGCATCATCTTGCGCCCCGCTTGTGCAAGTTTCTTTGTTTCTCGAAATGCCTTGCTCCAATTCAAGGCAGGAGGTAACATGTCCTTAAAAGGTACGACTCATGTTTGTTTCCTAAAGAAACGTCTATACTAACCTTTTAATTTGGAAATTCTCAGGATCACATCATCAGAAAAATGTTTTCCAAGTTATTTTCTGAAATCTGCCTCTCTCTGGCCCTAACTATAGCTTGTAATGAATGGAACCTTCGCTTTCAAATTATAAACTCGAAAGTCTTGATATTGCACGGCTGGGAAAAGTATTCAAGAGACTTAAAAAAAAATTGGTGTGATCCTCATGAATCATGATTAGCTCATGCTTTACTTTTTTTGAACAGATCATAGTGCTAACATTAAATATTTGCGGATTACAGGTCTTGGATCACAGGACACAGTGCCTGGTTTTGAACCCCTAAGATTCAAGGATCTACCTTTTTCGAAATTCGGGTCATTGGAAACGATGTCGCAGCTGTTTGATAATGCAAACCATATTAGAAACTCTGCAGCTGTCATTTTCAATACTATGGACTTCCTTGAGCAATCATCATTGGCACAGATCCAACGGCGATGTAAAGTTCCACTCTTCTCTATAGGCCCTCTGCACAAATTTGCTCCATCCTTCTCTAGTAGCTTGTTAAAAGAGGATATAAGCTGCATTACATGGCTTGACAAGCAGACTAAGAATTCAGTTATATATATAAGCCTGGGAAGCGTAACGGTAATAGATGAGAATGAGCTAGCTGAAATGGCCTGGGGCCTGGCAGATAGCAAACAGCCTTTCTTGTGGGCGGTTCGACCTGGCTCAGTGCGTGGTTCAGATTGGCTCGAGTCATTGCCCGAAGGGCTCAAAGAAAGTATTGGGGAAAGAGGCTGCATTGTGAAATGGGCACCCCAGAAAGAAGTGTTGGCTCATGACTCAGTGGGAGGGTTTTGGAGCCACTGTGGTTGGAATTCGACCATGGAAAGCATAAGTGAAGGAGTTCCAATGATTTGCAGGCCAAATTCTGGAGACCAGAAGGTAAATGCAAGATACTTAAGTAATGTGTGGAAAGTGGGTTTGGAGCTAGAGAATGAGGTGCAGAGAGGGGAAGTAGAAAGAGCAGTGAGAAAATTAATGGTGGATAAAGAAGGGATGGAGATGAGGCAGAGAGCCAAGGATTTGAAGGAGAAGGCTGAACTTTGTATTGGCACAGGTGGTTCTTCCTACAATTCCTTGAATGAGTTGGTGAAATTAATCAGTTCGTTCTAATTGTATTTGACAGTTTGATAATTGTCCCAGCTTATTGTTTTTTCTTTTCCCTGTAGGAGGGATGGAATTCATGAACCTTGCTGTTTCTTGAATAAATTGACTTCTTTGATTTGGTCACGTCTAACGGCCAATGTCTTATACGCACTTAGTAGTAGTCATTTCTGGAGTGATAAATTGCATAATATATGAATTTTATGTGAATAAATAGAAATTACTTGTTAATTTTTAACATAATATATAATAAATGAGTACATATAAATACTAATGTACATATAACATTTTAAATATTCAATATTTTTTTATCCAAAAAAATTAGTTAATATCTTAAATTTATTGGATAATAATTAAATTTTAATTTTGAGCTTATATAATTAAAATTAATTTCAATATCAAAAAATAAACAATAATAAGTTATAAAAATAAAATAATATATAGATAATTTTTTTTTTTTTTTTTTTTTTTTGCATTTGCTCTTCAATTTTAACACTCTAAAAGTAGTCAATTATTTTTAATTTATTATTTTGATGAGAAATTATCGTGATTAAATTCAATAAAAAGAAGAAAAAAAAAAAGAAAAAGAAATAAGAGGTGGCGCAATATCTAATATTTAGACTATATTTTAAATATTTTGATAGATTTTAAATATTTAATTTTTGAATATAAATACTAATTATTAATTTTTTTAATTATTATTAAATATTAAATATTTCGTTTTGATATCTTTGATATCGTCCCCAATTCCCATGGTATAATATATTTTATTTGACCAATTTAAGGCTGGCCTGGGCCTTTCCCGTTCGACTTGAAAGCCCAAAACAACCAACATCTGGAACTTTCTAGCGAGCGCGCGAAATTATATTTCCTACAGCCTCACCAAACTAATCAAAACGGTTGTGGATTGCCCGCGAAATTACCAGAAGTCTCTTGTGCTTGTTATTCCCTGTTATAAATACCCAACGCTTGTTTCCTACTCGAGTCAGAAACAGCAAGTTGAAGCTAGCACAGATTTTAGTAATACTCACACAAAACATCGCATTTGCATTCTTTCTTTGAGAAAATATGTCGTTGATTCCAAGCTTCTTTGGCAACCGACGCAGCAGTGTCTTCGATCCTCTCTCTCTTGATATTTGGGATCCATTCAAAGACTTCTCTTTCCCTTCTTCTTCTTCTTCTTTATTGTCTCAATTCCCTCAAGAAACCTCGGCTTTGGTGAACACCCGCGTGGACTGGAAGGAAACCCCAGAAGCTCACGTGTTCAAGGCCGATCTTCCGGGGCTGAGGAAAGAAGAAGTGAAGGTGGAGATTGAAGATGACAGGGTTCTTCAAATTAGTGGAAAGAGGAATATAGAGAAGGAAGACAAGAATGACACTTGGCATCGCGTGGAGCGCAGCAGTGGTATGTTCTCCAGAAAATTTAGGCTGCCGGAAAATGTGAAGATGGATCACATTAAAGCGTCAATGGAGAACGGGGTTCTTACTGTTACTATTCCGAAGGTAGAAGTGAAAAAACCTGATGTCAAGGCCATTAATGTCTCTGGTTGAAGTCAAGTAGTATCTGTCTATCTTCATAATTACAGCACTGTGTTATGGAATAATAGGTTGTCTTTGTCGAAGGGGTGTGTGGAATGTTGGCCTAAATGTAATAATAAAGCGAATTTCTTATATTAATTCGTCTTTTGTAATTTAATCAGTAAAATATATAATAACCAAATGCTACTAAATGTATGCATAATTTACAACTCTCTGGTATAATTGCAAGCTAATAGCAATAGGAGCTCTTCTAGGAAGATTTAGTGAACGAGCATTGGAGCATTGATAAAGCAACGGCCCTGAGTTGACAAAATGCCAGAGCATTTTTCGTCCTTTTCAACAGAATAAAAACCAGAATGTTATCCAACTATCTGGAACATACTAGAATATTCTTTCAGCTAACATAAATTTATTTCATTGTATCAGCCGAGTAAAGTGAGAAAAAATTTCAAAAATAATTTTTTTAACTCATTATTTATGATTTTAATTAATTTTAATTTATTTTTATCAAATAATTTAACTTTAAACAATTTAAATACTTTTATTTTCATAATTAATTACACGTATACAATATATGATAATATAAATGTGTATTTCAATTTTTTTTATTTTTAATTTTTTTATTATAAAAAAATTAATATATTAAATAATAATTTATTAAATTAAATTTATTAAATTTACTATAATTAAAATTACATAATAAATATAAATTTTAAAAAATAAAAAAAATTATTTTCATTAATTATTATTTATTATGTAAATTAAAAAATAAGAAAATATTTTGATAATTTAAAATAAAATAATTTACGAGTACAGTAAAAGATTAAATAAAATTCAGCCAATAAAAATTAATTACAAAAATGAAAAACAAAAAATTAATAATATAAATTTTATTAAATAAAAAATAAAATTGATATTAAAAATAAATAAACAAATAATATATATAAACTTTTATTTAAAATTAATATATTAATATTTTTTAAATTTTTTTGAAATTTTAATTTGTTTTTTAATTTTTGTAAATTAAAAAAATAAAAAGTGAATAAATAAAAAAATGAGTACATAAAAAATTAAAAAAAATTAATTATTTAAATTTTGTTAAATTAAAAAATAAAATTTATATTAAAAATAAATAAAATAATATATAAATTTAAAAATAAATAAATTAAAAATAATAAAATAATAAAGAAATAGGTGGGACTGTACTAGGGCCTGCACCCCAGCTCAAGCCTGGGCTAGAGTGCAAGCCTCAGCACGAGTCTCACTTACTTTTTTATTATTTTTATTATTTATTTAGTTATTATTTTTTTTGTTTAACTTTGATTTAATTTTTTTTAATTTGGCCGAATTTTAATTTTATAAAAATACAACAATTTAAAAAATATTAAATTTATTTATATAAATTTTATTAATTTAAATAATAAAACTAAAATTTAAAATTAATAAGTTTAAAATTATATTCAAAATAAATAAATAATATAATTATAGAGTGGGTCCGTGGTAGGGTCTTGCACCTCAGCTCAAACCTGTGCTGGTGTTTTGAACCCAATCATGAGCCTACACCTGAGCACACACATTTTACAACATTATAAAATAAATTATTTTCATTTTTCAGTACCTTTTATATTATTTTTTCTTCTTTCTTCCAGCGGTGAACTACCTCTAATGACAACAAGTATGTTTTATTATTAGTTAATTTTAATTTTTTAGCACTTGTTTTTATTATTTTTTTTATATGTAAATTTTATTATTTAATTATTTTGCACTTGTCTTCATATTTTTTTTTTATATTTTAAGTATTATTCCTTAATTATTTAGCACTTGCATTCATAAAAAATTAATAATATAAATTTTATTAAATAAAAATTAATATAATATTTTGATTCACAATTGGTGTAGAAATATTAGAATTTGTTCAAAAAATTCTTATGAATATGTTTATACTTATTTGAATATTTACGAGAATTTGAGCATTGGGTAAAAATTAAATATTATGTTGTATTATTTGTTATTGGTGTTAAGTTACTTGATAAGTATTATCGAATTACATAATACTAATAATATGTTACATAATAATTAATAATATGTGTTACGCTTATTTATATATAAGTTTTATCAATAATTTGTTATTATTTCTTAATATTTTTTTAATTATTAGCAATTAATTGAATTATTAGTACCTTAAAATTTGATTTAAGTAAATTTTAAAATTAACTAATTATATCAATTTTTTATTATGTGCAAAAAATGCATTAATTAATTTGTTTATTAATTAAAATTCTATTTGTATTTGTACTAATTTAAATATTGTAACAATTCTTTTTTTTTTTTTGTTAATTTATGCATGAATTTGTATTGATTAAAACTTTTATATAAACGATAATAATTTTCTATATAATTAAATAAATATAAATTATTGTATAATCTTTTAGATATGGCTGATATTGTATCGATTGTGGTTAGTCATGATAGATGGTTCTAAGAAATATCATGTTAGAAGGGTTCAATTTTTACCAATTCTAAAAGACGCCAAATTCCAACAGTTATTACACATAATATACAACTGCACTCAAATAGATCAAATGGAATTCACTATCTATATTAAAACAAGTTTTGAAGATAGTGAAATCAAATCCGTTATATATGTGAATATCGTAGATGACTCTGATGTAACTACTTTTGTAAACAGTATTGTGGTTACAAACTATGGACGTCTCAGTTCGTTGTATGTCACTACAAAGAGAATAGTTGCTGGTGATTACGGGGTATTTTGTACTCCTTCTTTGCAGCTTGTCGATCCGAATGTGCATAGACAACCATTTGTTTCTTCTTGGGGGAGCAATCAATTCAATCATGATTGCCATGATTCATCGACTCACGTTAATGCTGTAGAACCTTCACCGAGATGTCATAAATATCTTACATTTTTCGGAGGATATTCTTCGTATTAATACAATAAAGTTCTTGTATATTAACATTTTGATACTCGGTCATGTATGAAGGATAAAGACTTTGACATTCCACTTAACACAATGAATACCTTCGATAGGAATTATTGTGACAAGGACAATAAGGTGACGATGAACTTAGGCTGTGGACAGAATCAGAGAATCAGATCAACAGGTTGTCATTCAAATATGTCAGCTCCGTCAACTTTTTACAGTTTGACACCAATTCCATCTTCCAATTCTCTTTTTGTTGATGTGTTGTGTAGTTATACTTCTGATGCTATATGTATTGACCAGATTTTTAATTCAAAAAAGAGTTAAGAGATGCATTAAAAATTTTGGTACTGAGGAACCATTTCCAATTTAAAGTTACCAAGTCCACATCAGACCGATTTCAGACGAAATATGTTGTTGATGGGTGTAAATGACGTATTCGAGCAATTAACACAAATACAAATTATGAAATTGGTCTTTAAAGAATTGAAACATATTACACCTGTCGAAGCGATCAGCTACAGCCGATTTATCGGTGAATATGTAATGGATAAGTTTCAAGATTTAAATAGGATTTTCACTCC
>JAXCLQ010000005.1:11302951-11331149 GCA_035584115.1 Cedrela odorata | reverse complement strand
TTCGACGAGAGAAACTGCAACTGATTCTATGTTAGAGTTGAGAGCTGTTCTGACAGACTCAATGAAAAAGAGTTCAGTTATTATTGTGAACACCGTCGATTTCCCAGAAAAGGAAGCACTAACAAAAGTTGAAGAACTTTTCTCAGCTTCAACTTTCACCATAGGCCCTTTCCACAAATTAGTGCCAACCATTTCTAGTTCATTACTCAAGGAAGATACTAATTGCATTTCTTGGTTAAATAAGCAAGCCCCCAAGTCTGTCATCTATGTAAGTTTTGGGAGCATGGCTAGCATGGATGAGAAACAACTATTTGAGACAGCTTGGGGGCTGGCCAACAGTGAGCAGCCTTTCTTGTGGGTGGTTCGACCTGGTATGGTTCGTGGCTGAAAATGCTTGGAACTATTACCAAAGAATTTTCAAGAAAGAGTTGTAGAAAGGGGTTGCTTTGTGGATTGGGCACCACAAAAGGAAGTGTTAGCTCATGGTGCTGTGGGTGGGTTTTGGAGCCATTGTGGCTGGAATTCAACTCTGGAAAGCATTTCCGAAGGAGTTCCAATACTTTGTCGGCCATTTCTTGGGGATCAAAACTTGAACGTTAGGTACATCTGCGATGTCTGGAACGTGGGCCTAGAATTGGAGAGTGAGTTGGAGAGAGGGAAAATAGAGAAAGCTATAAGAAGACTCATGGTGGATACAGAAGGCGAAGAGATGAGAAAGAGAGCCATGCTTTTGAAGCAGAAATTAGAGCTGACTCTGAGGGAAGGTGGTTCTTGCCACAATTCATTGAATGATTTGGCGGAGAAAATGTTATCATTCTGACGAAAGGAAGATGGATCTAGACCACCGATATTTTTAGTGACCAGTATTTGTAGCATATCAAAGTACCTATAGTTATAAGATTTTGGGCACGAGTAATTTGCTGGCTTATAAATTTCAGATTTGATGTCTATAATCATAAAGTTTGTTTACGTTTAGACCATTGGTATAGTTCATGGCATTGATTCTGTTGGCATTTAATAATGGGTCTGCTGATCTCTTGAAATCATTTTCAGCTTGATTTTATACTGGAGATATTATGGACCGAATCCGAATAACTTATGAAATAGTCCAAAAGATTCCAAGATTAGGCTCGAACCTGCCAACAAATTACCCCATGTCAACTTATCTCGTTCACATAGATCTAGGCCACATGCAAACAAATATGATACCGTCATAACCGTTTCATTTTATTTTCCGAGTTCCGGCATAGCTGCATCAAATCGAAAGCTGTTCAACGTCAATGACAAGTATACTATCATTACAACCATTTTCTAAACACGAACTCTCTTCAGTTCTGCCAAATTATTGTTGGAACAACTCCAAAACCACCACCAATATTATTCAGTGAAAGTACCATTTGGTGTTAGAGTTTTCTTAAAAGTAGATGTAGCTAGTATTAATGTGTTCAGCATGAGCCAAGTTAGTTACACGTCATATTATCCAGCAGAAAAAGACAAGAATCTCAGTTGAATACGTCAGACTTATCCGGCAGAAGAACGCATTAATTAATAGGGCATCTGAAACAAAACAAGCACTTGAATTCCATTAGGACTTGCAATAACATTCACTCGCAGAAATGAAAAAGCAAGAGACAGATGCCGACTGGCGCTAGTGCCATGTCCATTCCAGGGACACATAAACCCAATGCTTCAGCTGGGAGCCACTGTTTATTCAAAGGGCTTCTCCATTACGATTGCACACAACAAATTTAATACCCATAATCCTTCAAATCACCCTAATTTCAATTTCCTGCTCATCCCTGATAGCTTAAATGAATGCGAATTTTCCTCTGGGACGTGATGGCTTTAATTATGCGTCTCAATGACAATTGCAAAGCGCCTTTTCCAGAATGCTTGGCTCTGTTGATGGAGCAACTTAAGGCAAAAGATGAGTTGATCTCCTGTATCATCTACGACGAAATCACGTACTTCTCTGAATCAGTAGCCAATATGCTGGAGCTTCCAAGCATCATCTTGCGCCCCGCTAGTGCAACTTTCTTTATTTCTCGCAATGTTTTGCTCCAATTCAAGGCAGGAGGTAACTTGTCGAGTCATGTTTGTTTCCTTAAAGTATATATATACCAACCTTTTAATTTGGAAATTATCAGGATCACATCATCAGGAAAAAGTTTCCGAACTTAGTTTCTCAAATCTCCCTCTCTCTGGTCCTTGAAAGGATATACAAAGCAGCTGCTGATTCGAGATTGAAGTTTCGGTTAACTAAACTGAAAATGTGAGCTGTCGATTCTGTTACAGTTTGTTAAATGAGCTGGAAGAAAGATGAGTTGGCAGAGATTGTTGACAGTTATAGATTTCTTAGCTGTATCAATTCGTGAGCATTGATTCTAGAGTGTTCAATATAGATCTATAAATATAAGTTTGTAATATTCATTAGGATTTTGAGGTAGAATTTTTCAAAATAAAAGAAGCTTGTTCATGCTCTTTTTTCTGTTCACCAAACAGCTCTCTCAGTAGTTCTTTCATGGTATCACAGCTTTAATGGCAAATGCCAATCTTTCAATCTCCATAACACCTACACACACTTCATTCTCCTTTGTAGTTCCAATCAATTGGATGGAATCAACTATCTTACATAGAGAACACAAGTTTTGTCGTCAATAAAAGGATATGGACTGGAGAGCTTCATTTCAGAAGATCAAAGCTATCCTCCACATTATAGATCTGGTGTAAGTGAGGGTTCAATTATTGAAAATCCTTAATACACATTCTGGAAGAGGCAAGATCAACTTCTCATTGAATGATTGATATCTTCAATAAGTGAAAACATTATAAATTTGGTTATAAGATGTAAAACATCATCTGAAGTCCAGAGAGCACTTTCAAAGCAATTCGGTTCACAATCTAAAGCGCAAACACTTTATCTTCGATTTCAACTTCAAACAACCAAGAAAGAAGCAATGACAATGGCTGAGTATTTTGCCAAGATGAAAACATCTTTGATCACCTAGCAGCTACTGGAACTCCTCTCAATGGTGATGATGATTTTATCTTATATTTGCTTGGTGGTTTAGGATCTGATTATGATCCAGTTGTTGTTAACATTACAAGTCGAAGTGAAAGTTTAAGTGCCTATGAAATTTACTCAATTCTTGTAACTCATGAATGCAAAATTCAACATCTGAACTCAAGCATAGATGGTGCTACTTAAAATCAATTTGCTGCAAATTACTCGCAAGCCAAGAACTATCAGAAGAAAGGATTTGGATAGCAACCTTATAGTACTGGAAACAATTTCTTTGATGGTAGAGGAAGAAGCAATCAAGGATTCTAACCTAGAAGAGGCAATCAAGGAGAAAGAGGCTGGTCGAATGAAAAGGGAAGTTTAAAACCAATGTGTTAGATCTGTAACAAGCTTGGCCATATAACAAACATTTTTTTTCACAGATTCAATAAAAAATATGTAACTTAGGCTTCAGGCTATTCTTAACAGCTGCAAGCTCATTCACAAGTTAGTAACAAAGGAGATAACCAATCCAGAAAAGCAGCATATATTGGAAATTTTCAAGATGACAACAATGCTAATGATGGATGATATTTAGACAGTGGTGCAACATATCATCTGACCAAAAACATCAAAAACATGTCCATTCAAGGTAAATTTGTAGGAAATGATAAATTAATTGTTGGAAATGGTGATGGATTAGCAATTAGTCATTTTGGATATGCTACCTTATGTTTAAAAGATTTATCTGCATCATCAAGAAATTGTATCTCTATTGAATCGAAAAATATGTTTTGTGTGCCAAATATTACAAAGAACTTGATAAGCATATCAAGACTAACATCTAAAAATGATCTAATCATTGAGTTTTCTGGTGACCTGTGCTTCATAAAGGATAAGAAAATGAAGAATGTATTGCTAAGGGGAGTGGCTTCGAAGAGACTTTATAGACTCCTACTCCAGTCCTCATCAACTTTTTGATACTCCTCAAATTCTTAGAATGTGAACACTTCACCCATGTCAATGTTATCCTCTTTTAGTTCCTGTGTGAATAAAGATGAATGTAATGCATCTGTTTGTTCATGTGTTCCACAAAAGTTAGGTTATGCTAAAACAAATAAAGAGACTCTTGTTGTTTCTACTTTACCAAAGTTTGGTTCAATAAGCATATTACATCAGAGATTCGGTCACCCAAACTTTAGAGCTCTTAAGCTTGTCTTTCAAAATTGTAGGACTTCTTGTTCAATAAATAAAGATTCTTTGCCTCAGTTTTGTGATGCTTGTTAATATGGCAAGAATAAAAAATTTCATTTTCCTAAGTCAAGCATTAAGTCTACAACACCATTACAACTACTACATCTTGATCTTTAGGGTTCTGCTGCAATTGTTTCTGTTGAAGGGTTTAGATACTATCTATGCATAGTTGATGATTATAATAGATATACATGTGTTTTCCCTTTAAAGCTTAAGTCTGACACCTTGATTACCTTTAAACACTTCAAAATTCTCATTGAAAAGCAGTTTGATTGTGCCATCAAAGCTGTTCAAATTGACTTAGGTAGAGAGTTTCTTGCATTTTCTGCTTTTCTTCAAGAATGTGGCATCAAACATAGATTCTCATGTCCATATACTCATCATCAGAATGGAGTAGTAGAACATAAACACAGAACCATATCTAATATGGGCATCACTCTACTTTTCTTATTTTGGTGGCTCTCTTTTCACATTGCTGCATATCTAATTAATAGAATTCCTACATTTGTGCTAAATGATGTTTCACCATTTGAAAAGGTATACAAGTGTCCCCTTGATTACTCTAAGCTTAGAGTCTTTGGTTGTGTATGTTTTCTTTATCTCAGGGACTATAACAAAAATAAGTTGAGTTACCATTCTTCCAAATGTATATTTATTAGATATAGCTCTGCTCACAAAGGTTATAAATGCTTGCACTCTTCTGGCAAGATATATATGGCAAGGCATGTTATTTTTGATGAACAATCATTTCCATATGCTTCCCTGACCTCTTATTCTGTTAAAGATAAAAGTTCTGGATTTTCTTCTGTTATTCCTCTTATTCATCGAATTCAACAAGACCTTTCTAGTTCTCTAGCTTCCAACTCAGTCTTATCATTTTCATGCAGCACCTCTGATCCAGAACATCAGCCAACTTCTGGGAATTCTTTATTTAAGAGATCATTTCAGTCCTTAAACTCTGCCATGAATGTTCATTCTATGGTTACTAGGTTTAAGAATGACATCTTCAAACCAAAGCTCTATCTTGTTGATGGCTTTTCTATTGAACCTTCATATGTTAAACAAGCATTGCAACTTCCAGTACGGCAAGCTACTATGTAAGCTGAATTCGATGCTCTACAAAGAACGCATACCTAGGATATGGTTCTATTCTCACTAAAGCACAAAATAGTTAGAAATATGTGGGTGTTCAAGATCAAATACAACACTGATGGAAGTATAGCCAAGCATTAAGCTCGATTGGTTACCAAGGGATTTCACCAAACTTCTAGAATTGATTTATTTGATACATTTAGTTCAGTTGTCAAAGCTTCTACTGTCAAAGTTATTTAATCTTGCTGTTCTTCATGGCTAGTCCATAAAGCAAGTTGACATCAACAATGCATTCCTTAATGGCACTCTAAGTAAGGTAGTTTATATGCATCAACCAGAGGGATTCATTGACAAGTCTCATCCTCACCATTTATGTAAATTAAATAAGGCTCTTTATGGTCTTAAACAGGCTTCTAGAGCTTGGTATGATCAGCTTAAAATAACTTTAATTCAATAGGGCTTTCATCATTCAAAGGCTGACAATTCATTCTTCATTAAGCATATTGGTGATTCTATTTTTCTTGTCTAAATTTATGTTGATGATATTCTTATTACCAGTCTTAATCAGTCATTGTCAAAGAGTTTCATACTTTAATTAGGACAAAAATTTACACTCAAAGATCGTGGTGACATTGGATTCTTCTTTGGCATTGAAGTTGCACACACTATCAATGCTATTCATTTATCTTAGACCAAATACATAAATGAGCTATTAAGTCGAGCAAATCTAGAAGAATGCAAAGGGTGCCTTACTCTTATGTCCATTGGTTCTAGATTAACAAAGGAAAATGGTGATATCTTTGAAAATGTATCATTCTACAGAAGTATCATTGAAGGTCTTCAGTATGTTACAATAACAAAGCTTGACCTTGCTTTCTCATTAAACAAAATTGGTCAGTTTTTAACTTCTCCTATAATCAAACATCGGCAAGCATGCACATGGTCTTCAATTTGTTTTAGGTGAGAAACCTGACGTTATAGCCTATGCAGATGCTGACTGGGCATGTGACTTGGATGATAAAAAGTCTGCTGGTGGCTATGCTATCTTCTTTGGTGGAAATCTAATCTCGTGGTCATCTAAGAAATAACAAGTTGTTTCCAAGTCAAGCACAAAGTCAGAATACCAAGCATTAGCTGCAGCATCCTCTGAGATCACTTAGTTGCAATCTCTGCTAAGTGAACTTGGAATTCAACCATCTGCTATACCAATATTATGGTGTGACAATCAAAGTGAAGCTACCTTAACTCAAAATACAGTCTTTCATACGAGAATAAAGCATATTAAACTTGACATACGCTTTATCAGAGATAAAGTTCTCAACAAAGAATTGAAAATTCGTTATATCCCAAGTGAGCATCAGGTAGCTGATATTCTCACCAAACCTTTACCATTTTCTCAGTTTTCATATCTTTGTAACAAGCTTCAAGTCTTGCCTCGACCTTGAGTTTGATGGGGATGAAAGGATATACAAAACAGCTGCTGATTCAAGATTAAAGTTTGTTAAATGAGCTGGAAGAAAGATGAGTTGGCAGGAGTTAGTTTGTAGACAGTTATAGATTTTTTAGCTGTATCAATTCGTGATCATTGATTCTAGAGTGTTCAATATAGATGTATAAATATAAATTTGTAATATTCATTAGGATTTTGAGGTAGAATTTTTCGAAATAAAAGAAGCTTGTTCATGCTCTGTTTTCTTTTCATTATCCTGTTCACCAAACAGCTCTCTCAGTAGTTCTTTCTGTCCTAACTATAGCTTGTAGTGAATGAAACCTTTGATTTCAAATTATAGGCTCGAAATTCTTGATATTGCACTGCTGGGCAAAGTATTCAAGAGACTAAAAAACGAAATGGAGTGATCCTCATGAATCACGATTAGCTCATGCCTTACTTCTTTTTGAACAGATCGTAGTGCTAACATTAAATGTTTCCAGATTGCAGGTCTTGGATCACAGGACACAGTGCATGGTTTCGAACCCTCTACCTACCTATTTCCGAATTCAGGTCATTGCAAATGATGTCGCAGCTGTTTTATAATGCAAGCCATATTAGAAACTCCGCGGCTGTCATTTTCAATACTATGGACTTCTTTGAGAAATCATCATTGGCACAGATCCAAAAGCGAAACAAAGTTTCACTCTTCTCAATGGGCACTCTGCGCAAATTTGCTTCATCAATGGCACTGTGAAGCGTAACACTAACAGATGAGAATGAGCTAACTGAAATGGCCTGGGGCTTGGCCAATAGCAAACAGCCTTTCTAGTGGGTGGTTCTACCTGGCTCAGTGCGTGGTTCAGATTGGCTCAAGTCATCGCCTGAAGGGTTCAAAGAATCTATTGGATAAAGAGGCTGCATTGTGAAATGGACACCCCAGAAAGAAGTGCAGGCTAGTGGCTCAGTGGGAGGGTTTTCGAGCCACTTTTGTTGGAACTCGATCCTGGAAAGCGTAAGTGAAGGAGTTCCAATGATTTGTAGAGCAAAGTCTGGAGACCAGAAGGTGAATGGAAGATACTTAAGTCATGTGTGGAAAGTGGGATTGGAGTTGGAGAATGAGGTGCAGAGAGAGGAAGTAAAAAGAGTTGTGAGAAGATTAATGGTGGATGAAGAAGTGATGGAAATGAGGTAGAGGGCCCACATTTTAAGGAGAAGGCCGAACTTTTTATTGGCAACGGTGGTTCTTCCTACAATTCCTTAATGACTCGGGAAATTAATCAATTCGTTCTATTTGTATTCGACAGTTTGATATTTGTCACAGCTTATTGTTTTTCTTTTTCATATTGGAGGGATGGAATTCATGAATCTTATTGTTCTATAAATAAATTGAGTGGTATGATTTGGTCATTTCTAATAATGACCAACGTCTTATTCTTATAGTAGTCGCTAGGATCGAAAATGCCCGTCCTGTCTCGTTTTCATTTTGAAAGTAATAAATTATTTATCAATATTAAATAAATAAATAAAATTTATAAAAAATTAAAAATTAATAAATTAATATGTATAAATAAGTTATTAATTTTATAAAAATAATGTTTTGTTTAATAAATTAAGAAAAAAAATTTGTGAGTTATTTTTTTTCTTTATTAATCTTATATTAATATACTAAAATATTTAATTTAATTATTATAATTGATACTTTAATTTAATATAAACTAATTATTATATTTTATTTTAATTTTTTAGTTGATAAAAAAATAAATATAAATATAATTATATATATATATTAGTTTTATTTTTATTTTAAATATATTATATTGTAAAAAAGGGGAAAGCGAGGCAGAGATTGATGATTGTCCCCGCCCTACTTTGAAAACGAGGATGGGAATCCATCCCTAACCCTATTTTTAAATTATAGGATCAAATGGTCCTCTATTCTCGCTCTGAATCGGGCATGCTCCCTCGAGTTCTTATCTCCGCCAAAATTTTTGTTATCTATAAAATATCATATAACAATTTCATTTCATACATAAACTGGTCACTTGTCGTCCTCCAATCTAATAAAAAAAGCTATATCATGATCCAAAAAATTAAGTCTTGTACTTTATGTTGTGATCCATTTGATATAAAGAATAAGGGGTGTTTATAAAAGTAAGTATCCTTAATAATAATACTGTTATATTTGACTATTAATTAACTAACCAAAATAATAAAATGACTAAAATAATTTTGTGTATATAAATTTTATATATTAGTAGTATTTTTTTCATACTACCTCTGAGGTTTAGAAAATTAACAAAAAATATCATTGAAAATAATTTTTTTAGTTTTTTTAATCCAAATTAATTTAATTTGATAAATATATATAAATTAGGTGTTAATTTATTGCACATATTTGATAAATTTAAAAATAGAATAATTCTTGTATATTTAACAATTATTTGATAAATATTATATATTACAATAAATTTTCTTAAATTTTATATTAATAATTCTTATATTTTTGTTCAATTTAAAAAATAAAAAATATTTAATTTATAAATTCATATTTATCAATCAATCACATATTTATTTATATATTGAATATTTAATGATTTTATTTTATATTAATAATTATAAATTAGATATACAATATATGTTTATCAAATGAAATTAAATTTGATGTCAGAAACTGAAAAGTGATTTTTAGAGTATTTTTTGTTAATTTTCTAAATATCAGGAGAAGTATTTAAAAAATATTATTAATATATAAAAATTATACACAAGATGTTATTTAGTTATTTTATTTTTTTAATTAGTTAATTAATGATGCTATTACTAAAGAATACTACTTATTAGTTGTAAGAAAATAATTTTATTAAATCTTATTAGAGGTACGATGAAAATACCTCTAAAGAACAATATTGTTTATAAAAAGAACTCCTTATTTGACCGATTTAAGGCTGGGCTGGGCCTTTCCATTATCTCTAATTGAAAGCCCATAACAGCGAACACCCAGAAACTTCTAGAGGGCCCGCCAAATTGTAAGACTTTTCGCGAATTAAGTAGAGCCTTCCTCATCAAAACGGTTGTGGATCGCTCGCGAACTTACCAGAAATCTCTTGTGCTTGTTATAAATAACCGACACTTGTCTCCGCTTCGTATCAGCAACAAAAGGTTGTAGAAAGCAATCAGCAAAACAGCTATCAATAGATTACAGTTTTACACTCACCAAACCTTGCATTCTTTTTCTTTTGAGAAAAAAATGTCGTTGATTCCAAGCTTATTTGGCAACCGACGCAGCAGCGTCTTCGATCCATTCTCTATGGATGTTTGGGATCCATTCAAGGACTTCCCTTTCCCTTCTTCTTTATCTTCCCAATTCCCTCAAGAAACCTCAGCTTTTGTGAACACCCGCGTGGACTGGAAGGAAACCCCAGAAGCTCACGTGTTCAAGGCCGATCTTCCAGGGCTGAAGAAAGAGGAAGTGAAGGTGGAGATTGAAGATGACAGGGTTCTTCAAATTAGTGGACAGAGGAATATAGAGAAGGAAGACAAGAACGACACTTGGCATCGCATGGAGCGCAGCAGTGGTATGTTCTCCAGAAGGTTTAGGCTGCCGGAGAATGTGAAGATGGATCAGATTAAGGCTTCGATGGAGAATGGAGTTTTAACTGTTACTCTTCCAAAGGATGAAGTGAAAAAATCTGACGTCAAGGCCATTGAAATCTCTGGTTGAGGCAATTTTTGTGTATTTTCGTAATTACAATAATAGTTTGTCTTTGTGGAAGGTATGGGTGTAATGGTTTGGAAAATGTAATGGCGTGTGTAATGTTGCTCTTAATATAAGAGTGAAGTTTATGTCTTTGTTTTAATCCATCGTTTACAGTTTGCAGATTACGTTTTCTGTTCGTTCCTTGGATGTATCTTCACAAAATCTTATGCATTCTTTGCTTTGGATACAGTAACAATAATAAAGTGCTAATCAATATAATAACGAAAACCAAAAGAAAAAAAAGTCGCATGCCAGCCGAAACGACAAGTCGTTTGAAAGGCCAGAAGCTCTTCAACATTGTCAAATTGAAATTTGAAAAGCCCATTAGCAATTGATTGACGGCATACTGCATGTACGATTAAAATTCGCAACATTCTTCGTCCTTTTTCTACTTTACAAAATTCAGAACGTAATCCATTTTGGTAGTGTTAATTTGGATAAGTGGATTAAATTTATGTTAAAATAAATATAATTTATTTATTATTTAATTTGATAAAAATACGATTTATTTATTATTTGTATAAAATTTTTTGAATAAAATTAATTTATTTAAACATAATTCGTTATAGTATGATTATTTATTTAAATTTATTTATTCTTTTAAATTTATTTATTCGATATAATTATTTATATATAGCACGATTCGTTAAAAATACGATTAAATTATAATAAAAAATAAATTAAAATAATAATAATAATAATATAGTATTATTAAACATATAAATTAAATTTATTTATCCAAATTTCTTTTTAAGTAAATAAAAAAATTCAAATTTCAATTTACATAATATATTCATCATACATAAATAACAAATAAATAATAACATAAATTTAAATATCAATTTTTTAATTCTAAATAATAATACTAATAAATAATATACATAATATTATTATTGTCCATAAATAATTAATAAGTATCATTCTCCTTTACAAAATATAAATATAGAAATATATCTCAATAATAATTCAATTTTTCTATATTTTCTAAGAAACAACTAAAAAATTAAAATTGTTCTGTTTATAAAAAATTACTAAGTAATGTACTATTTTACGAGATAGAATACTAGTGATCACAAATAGATATAAAATCTTTATTCACATAAAACACACGATAGTTATACACACTTTCTCTGGATCACCAGTCACCAATTACACTAGCACCTCTTGGTCAATAACAACTCTGTTCAACTGCACCAAGACAAAACAACTTAGACCATGAAGCGAAGACAAAAATGAGTCTTTTGTAACTCTTTTCAACAAGAAAACATGTGTGTAATATATGCATATAAAGGAAATCAAGATACTAGCTTTGATAATTATTTAGTAGTTCTATAGTCTAATATAATCTACATAATAAGAACTGAAATTCTGATAATATATGCACAAGTACTCAGTGGCCAGAAAGAAACAAGAAACAAAAGAATTATTAAACTAAGCTAAGTTCATTCTATGATAAAGAATGAACTAAGATTTGATTGTTTTTACAACTTCATAGTTTCTCGTAAGAAAGTAAAAAGAGAAGACATCATAGAAGACGCTTTATGAGAAATAGGGCCATCTTGGAAAGAACCAAAATTATTGCTATCTAGTAAAAAATTTGAGCACAAAAATAAAAAAAGATAACAAAAGTTTTTGCTACAATCAACCAAAAATTTCCTTTATGCATGGTGGAGTAACCTTCGAAAATGTACTAGCAAGATTATCAATATTAGATAGAGATCTTAAGACTTCACCCTGCAATTAAGAAAAAGAAAAGTTAGTTTTCTTAGCACAAACTTTCAGTAATTGAATGTTTTCAATTAAATTTAAAATAAGAAACCACATCTAATAGTATTAAACTAGCTACTCGAGAGAGCAATTTAAGGAGATAAAGAAAGGTTAGACAGTCAATTCGTGTGCCAACTGTGTAAATAAGAACATTCTCAGTCATTTACGAAAACCTCATCCAACTCCAGCTCATCTATTTTGAACAATAACCATATATGGGAACCGCATGACTGCTTAACACAACTTAATCCCAAGGTAATAGTGCAATGCAAATAGTTAATGCATTTACTTCAAAGAGCATATGAAAATTCTAAACAGCAATTAATTAGAAGCATAAGACAATTGATTATTGAAATGAATGAGTACTAAAGCAAAAGCTAATTATCAAATTGAAAGCACTGAAGTCTCCAGTTTTGGATTTGGTAAAAGGCCGGATAACAATATTAAAATCTCCATTGACCACCATTTAAGACTAATCATGCACCATCATCATAAATAGAAAGACTATTTAGAGTGGGAAAATGTTAAAAAGAAAAATGATGAACAGATATTTAAGAAAGAGAAGGAAACGAAAGAATTACCTAACCATTACGGCAGAAGGAATAGCCAAGCGAAAGAACTGGCCAATTGCAAGAAAAGCTTCTTTCTATAATGATGCACGAGTTTTTTTACAAGCTGACGAGTACATGATGTATAATCCGAGCAGTATTACATTCAACCAAGTAGATAAAGTGAAGGCTAGAGCTGCACCCAAACTTCCTAATTCTAATTTGAATACAAGAGTCCAACAAACAGGTATATGAAAAAAAAAAAAGAATTAGAAAAGAACTCAAAAGCATTGGAAGAATCAAGCTCTGAGTCTGTAAGTATCGAGTTAACAGTTGAAGGATTGGCCTTGCAAATAATGCAGGGATGAGCCACATTGAATATTTTCGTGCTTAATGTGAGATGAAGGGATCTTGGCCTACGAGAGGTAATAACTTGTCCATGAAGATCCATAAGATACAAATTAGAAGGCAAACCAAAATCAAAGAGAAGATGGCATTGTAAGTATGGATTCCAAGCTTTCGATATTGTTTTGCTCTGTAACTGAATATCGAGAGAAATTAAATTCAATGTCAGAAATTAAAAAGTGATTTTTAAAGTAATGTTTTGAATATCAATAGAGTTATTTAATAAATATTATTAATATATAAAAATTATAATATTTTAGTTATTTTATTTTTTAATTTGTCAATTAATGATTAAATATAACGATATTATTATTGAGGAATAATATTTATAAATTTTTAAAAAATAATTTTGTTAAATCTCACTGGATACGATAAAAATACCTCTAAAGAACAATATTGTTTATAAAAATAACCTCTTATTTGACCGATTTAAGATTGGGCTGGGCCTTTCCATTCTCTCTAATTGAAAGCCCATAACAACCAACATCCAGAAACTTCTAGAGGGCCCGTCAAATTGTAAGCCTTTTCGGGAATTAACTAGAGCCTTCCTTATCATAACGAATGTGGATTGCTCGCGAAATTACCAGATATCTCTTGTGCTTGTTATAAAAAACCGACACTTGTCTCTGCTTCGTATCAGCAACAAGAGGTTGAAGAAAGCAATCCACATAACAGCAATCAATCGATTACAGTTATACACTCACCAAACCTTGCATTATTTTCTTTTGAGAAAAAAAATGTCGTTGATTCCAAGCTTATTTGGCAACCGACGCAGCAGCGTCTTCGATCCATTCTCTCTGGATGTTTGGGATCCATTCAAGGACTTCCCTTTCCCTTCTTCTTTATCTTCCCAATTCCCTCAAGAAACCTCAGCTTTTGTGAACACCCGCGTGGACTGGAAGGAAACCCCAGAAGCTCACGTGTTCAAGGCCGATCTTCCAGGGCTGAAGAAAGAGGAAGTGAAGGTGGAGATTGAAGATGACAGGGTTCTTCAAATTAGTGGACAGAGGAATATAGAGAAGGAAGACAAGAACGACACTTGGCATCGCATGGAGCGCAGCAGTGGTATGTTCTCCAGAAGGTTTAGGCTGCCGGAGAATGTGAAGATGGATCAGATTAAGGCTTCAATGGAGAATGGAGTTCTGACTGTTACTCTTCCGAAGGAAGAAGTGAAAAAACCTGACGTCAAGGCCATTGAAATCTCTGGTTGAGGCCTATCTTCTTAATTACATTACTATTTTACTGAATAATAATTTGTCTTTGCGAAAGGTATGGGTGTAATGGTTTGGAAAATGTAATGATGTGTGTAATAGTGTTTATAATATAATAATGAAGTTTATGTCTTTGTTTTAATACATCTTTTACGGCTTGCAGATTAAGTTTTCTATTCGTTCCTTGGGGTATATCTTCACAAAATCTAATGCATAGTTTTTGCCATGAATACAGTAAAACTAACCAAGTGCTAGTCAATATAATAACGAAAACGAAAAAAATAAAAATAAAAAAAATCGCATACCAGCCGAAACGATAAGTGGTTTGAAAGGCCAGAAGCTCTTTGATATTGTCCAATTAAGTTTTGAAAAGCCCATTGGCAGTTGATTGACAGGATATATGATTAAAATCCAGAACATTTCTTCATTCTTTTTCTACTTAACAAAATTCAGAACGTAATCCAACTGTCTGGAAAGTAGTAGATTATCCTTTCCGGATGAAGGTATTTTTTCACAGGATCAAATACAATTATATTAAAAGCACTTGCACTTTTTATTTATAACATAAAAATAAAATTTACAAATAATTATTATATAAATAAAAAAATTTAGTCCTTCATATATATATATATATATATATAGGAAATATAATAATAAATAATAAATATATTTAAGTAAAATTTTTTAAATTAATTAAGACAAAAAATTACAAATAAAATAGAAGAATTTACTATAAAAAGTGAGATTGCAATTTCTCTTAAAATACAAAGAGAGTATAATTATAGAATACTCTTTTAAATATTAAAAAAATCATACTCAAAGATAATATTTTGATATTTCTATTTAAGAAAAATTATGAAATTAAGAGATTGAGAGAATTAAGAAGATACAAAAAATTAGAGTAAAAATATCTTCTATTTATTGGCAATTCATGACCAATTAATATTGATCAATGCATGTAAAAACTTCTCTAATTATCAAACCGCCAATTTTGCAATTCAATTTTTAATGTCAAGCCACCAACTTTGAAATGCTAACATATATGCAACTGTAACATCCCCAGATTCAAAGATATTACTGACAAGTGACGAAATCTCCTATCAACCTAAACCTTAATTTCTATCTATCTGAATATATGTATAACTCTTATAAACTCATTATAATATCATAGGTCATACATGTATTGCATAAGGGCAATGTGCTAGACTATAAAACATATACAAAATACATTAATGTTATACAATATTTAGCGTTATGCCATTTATGTTGAAATACATGTCTAGCTTTAACTATAACATTTTATATATGTTGGACCCATGTGTTCTAGTGACTGTAGTATGTAACATTGCTTGTGCAGGCGTTTCCTTTCTACTGTAACATTTCTCTCTTTCTAATTGAGTATCCATTTTACAAAACTAAAAAAGTGAGGGATGAGTCTTAGAAGACTCAATAAGTGGATATCATATTAAAAAATATACATATTAGAAAAACTAAGTTCTGCTATAATGAATTTGTCTCAACATTTAAAATCAAAATTATATTCACAAGCTGCTATAATAAAATCACTTTAATACTGGTATCATTATATAATTGAAAACACATCATGCTTAAACTTTTTCGCTGTGATAAAAATTAACTTTGAAAGAATATTAGCGTAAACATAATTTATTGTAATATAATTATTTTAAAATCTGTGTCAACTAAAATCTGTAAAATGGAAGCTCTAATATCCTGGCCTGTGGTATCACAGACAGCCATAATATATTTATGAGATAGGGGGTTACGAAGGTCTTGAATCTATATTATGGTATTTCGGCTCATAGTATCACAGACAGCCAGAATACATTTCTGAGATAAAGAGTCGCTAGAGCTCCAAATCTATAGAATCGGTATCTGGCCAGCAGTGTCACAGACAGCTAGAATACATCTATAAGATAAGGGGTCACAAAAGCCCCAAATCTATAACTCTATATTCTAGCTGTGATACCATAGACAGCCGGATACATATCTAAGATAGATGTCACATCTCAAAATCTCTAGAATGTAATCGGCAGAAGACAAGAACCTCTTTGTTTTCTTTAGCCTCATATCATCACACAACTGAAAGACATAATTTTTATAACCTGCTATATACGGATTATACAGACATACAAGCAACTACATTCAAGTTAACACATTGTCACATTCTTTAAATGGACTCAGTTCATTAGAAAATCTACAAAAGACTCTATGCCCAAGATATTCATATAATACAACCATTATCAAATTATGTATATATACATGATCATTGTTTTATAAATATAACCTAGGACTGTAATATCATAACTAGACACCATAATGCATGTGTGGACTCAAAACTCTTAGTGACTGCATGACAATATTCCGATCCACTAGTCTGTCTTCAAAATAAGCTGCTGTACCTCTGGATCATATATACATAACCTACAAAACTGAAGTGAGGGAAGAGATAAGTCTTGGGAAAACTTAATGAGTGAAAAGAAAATGTTGATAAAGTCATCATATACATATCCTTTAAGAAAATCAGATTTCACATCATCCTTCATATTCGTTTTTCATACATATCGTGGTACCATTAAACACAAGCATATAAATACGAATATCATTCTCATATATCTTATCTGGTCCATGTCCAGGGCTATGCACTTGACCGGATAGAGGGACATTCATATATGGATTCATCATATACACAAATACATTTACCCATCATACCCATATATACTTGTGTGGTTTATGTCAAAGGCTACTCACTTGACTGAGCAGAGGGATTATATTTGTGTCCATGGTTCAAATCTGCGATACACGTACATGTATGCAATCATACACATATACATGTCATATATAAACAGTTCATGTCAAACTCATAATTGGCCTCTTCCTGGCCATAGTCTCGTACCTCATCAACACTTCCACACACACATACATATATATATATATATATACGTCTTAAATTCTTAAATATCATAGATATATACAGCATAAATATATATATCATAATATGTGTGCCATAAACATATATATATACATATATACATTTCATAAATATATATATCGTAAATATATATATATATATATCATAATATATCATCATATATTTAGCATAAATACCTATAATATATATATATATATATCATAAACATGTATACATCATGAATATAATTTAATATCTTTTCCGTAAACATAGTCATAGTTATGAAAATAATTATAAATGTCACTTTACGAATATAACAAGATTTAAGTATTTCACTCACAATCAGGATCTGCACTTCGAATTAAGACGGGATAGACTAGTGTTTGGGTCGACGATCTACAGTACACAACTACTGTTAGAAATTCTTTTAATCATAACTGAAAAAAATGAATACATGTATCATATTATGCATGTGTATTTTACCCCAAATAGGATTTAAGACATTTAAGTTATTATAAAGTTCTAATTGATGTTGTCTATGTCAGATGTTCACAACTCATTTTCCGACCACTTTCAACACCCTTTTACTGCACAAGGGACAACTTCACATTCTTGCTGTGACTAATCGTAATGAATTTTAATGTGAATTTTTTACAGAATGTTCTTCTATAAGTCCAATTTCTAACATTTTTTACGGATCCGTATTTCGAATCCGAATGATCAAATTAAGGATAGATTTCTACACACTGCACAAGTGAGATAGTGTGCAGGATATAATAGGGCATCAACTTCCGAATTTTACTAGGAACTCTTCCCTTCACAAAAAAATCTAATTTTCGACTATATTAATCGTTATCGTGTCTAGTTTCTACATAAATTTACGACTTGACATTTGGATGTCCGGAACTCATTCTATATCCTGTTTTCCGAGCACTGCTCAATAATTTCAGCAACCGACATAAATTTTTTTCTTGAAATTTTACTATCCTATCATTCCTTCCAATTTAATTAACATGGCTATACATCCTCATAATTTGAATCCATAATGTTTAAACATCATTCACTATCTTATATATAAATATTACACTACCTACATGTTTATATAATTACTAATTCACAATTCCTACAATTTTCTTGCATTCACACCATATATAGCACAATCCATGTATATATCCATGTAGCATGCACCCTTAACAATTCCTCAAGCTTATAAACCATCTAATTTTTACACATCTACTGCATACACATCACAATCCACCATTTAAGCTACTAAAACCATGCAAAACATAATTAATTTCTTACCTTTTTCTTATTTCCCTTGGTTTCTTCTTCTCTCTCTCCTTTTTCTTTTTCTTCCCCTTGTTCACTCTCCCATGTTTTCAGCCCTTGCCTTTACTTATCCTCATCCATTCTTCTTCTAGACTTTTCTACTTACCTCTAGAAATCTTAAAGAAGCAAAATATCAATAATTTTGGTTTTCATTTTGGTCCCTTTTCTTTTCTTATTTATGATTTTCATTAGGCTTAACTTTTGGGCTTGCATTTTATTTATTATGTGGGGCTTAGTTTTGGTCTTACTTAATTGCCTACAAACATTGCTATGTACACCCCTTAATCTAATTTGTCTTAACATAGCAAATTACCCCTTAAAGTTTAAAAATTTTGCATTATACTACCTAATGTTAGTTTATAGTTATCATGAAAAAAAAAAAAATCAGTCATGACAAAAGGGGGTTGCAAGGGCCTATAATTTATATCTTTGGTATTTTAGGACGTTATGTATCGCTGTCTCCCTAGATATATATATCTACCCCTCTAGGGCAAATATCTAGAAAATCAAATTCTCAACTCATGTTTAAAATAAATTTGGCATCAAATTTCAAAAACATAAAATCTTTGTTTAAAACCATGATCTCAAAAGAAATCTATAATCAATGCGATTTATCGACAATCATGATCATCATATAAAAATTCAAAATTCACATTTTTACAGCTTCCACATGAAATTTATATAATTCACAATATGCTCATCATTTCAAAATCCATGTTTCGGTAATCTTTAGCCCCGTAGGGCAAAACTCTTTTAGTAAACTTTCAAATTTCCAAAATCTTGCTTTAAAACAAATGCATTATCATGTATCGAAATCATATTCCATAACAATTTTACAAAATTCATGCGTGTGGATTAAAATTTACTTCCAAAAATCTAAGTCTTAAACCATGAATTCCAAAGAAATTCATATTGATTTCCAATGAACATCAACGCACTTAAAACATATCAAATTACTCATGTGTCTATCAATTCACAAGGAATTATCATCAATCATGGATAAACAATTCTATTACTTCTCAAAGCATTCGTATTTTGAACAATAGCACTATTTCTCAATGAATAAAATAATAAATTTTATAATATAGTGTAAAAGAATAAAATACGTAAAAATCCACTCACAGGTTTATGCTCGTCCAATCCAAGTCGCGATATCGTCAGCGATTGGTTTGGTTGGCGATCTACAAATATATTTTTTTTTTCGTTAAAACTAATAATTTCATGCACTTGCTATATGAACAAATAAATATATTATATCCAATAATAATCATCAATGAGAAATCGAAATGTCGTAGACCCCCGTTAGCTAATTTGGAAAATCACAATTCTATCTCTGTTATTCTAAACAATATCCATCAGAGACAAGGGTGACTTCGCACTTTTGCTGGGATAAATCAGCAATCAATTTTTAAGCCAAATTTTAATATGTTCATCCTTTGTAAGTCTAGTTAATGTGGTTTTTTATGGCACCTTATTTAGAATTCTATAGTTTAACTTACACTTAAATAAACATGTACTACTCTAATCACATTCCATGACATGACAACCAGATTTTGAATTTTTTTGGGAATTCGTTTCTTGACAAAATAATTTAATTTTTGACTATGTCATTCATTATTACATCTAGTTTTTGTAACTCTTTACGGATCTTGATTCTAAATTCTTATGTTTGAGTTATAACTACTTTAGTACATGCTGCACAAACACGGCGCATAATGAAGTGCCGAAACAGGGCAATCGACTTTCGACTTGTACTGGGAATTCATTCTTACATGAAACGATCTAATTTTTTGATATATTGTTCCCTATGTATCCAGTTTTCATAAAATTTTATGGTGCTAAAAATTAATGTCAGGAACACTATTCTGTTTTAGGTTTTATGTACGCAGGTTAGCATTTTCTGTAAACCGAAATGAAACACAAGACAACTACTTTTAAAATTTACTGGGTACTCGTCGTTTCACAAAAAAATCTAATTTTTGACTATGTTGGTCATAACTGTGTCCAATTTTCTTAGGATTTTACAGCTAATTAATCGGAAGTCTATAATTTATTTTAGAAACCAAATATTTAACCTAGGTCAGAATTTCAGCAGAAGACACTACCCATGCCTTACCAAATTCAGCTCTACAACTTTGTCACCAACTCCCTATATCATTGAAACTTTGATTACATCTTTCTTATGCATACAACACAACTATACACACACCATTTTCACTGCCATAAACAACCATTTTATGTTTCTAGCAATTTTCCCACTTTCCACGCCCCCAACACTTAACCACATTTTCCATGCATTAACAACACCTCAATCTCATAATTCTCATGCATCAACTAAACCAACACACTAACATTTATATATAAAATAACAATACACATACATAATTTGATGCCATAAATCAACATCGAGCATTACTGAAATTCCATTTAATCACTACACACAAACTTTCACTACACATGCGCGCGCACATCACAATTGCATCTCGAATTTTCATAAATTTAAAATAAAATTGAGAAACCTCTTACCTCATTTGGAAAGGTATTTTATTTTATTTTGTTTTTTTCCTTCTCTGCTTTGGATTAATCTTTGAAATACACTTGGCAAATTCTGCAACAGCAGCCAAATTTGGCGGGTTTGCTTCAGAAGCAATAGTTTGGGCCACCTCCAGTTCCTCAATAGAGTAATCAATGGGAACCAGGGGCCTCATCTTTTTCTCCTTGTCAACATCCTATCATCCTCTTCATGGGAGACAGAAAGGACAGTTGTTCGTTTTCCAGAGCCAAGAAGGCAAAACCCCAATTTTCTTGATGGGACATTGGCAATCTGCCGCGTATCTGATGTAGCAATCAATGAATTTGTTGATTCATCCCTGGTACCATCTTGTAAACCCTCCTCCCTTGCCGCGTGATTTTCGCGAATGGAATCACCATCATAATCAAGCTCCACAGCCTTATCATTGCTTTCCACAGTAAATTCTTCATCTAACACAGAATTTTCACTTCCATTTGGTTTATGGTTAGATAAAAGTTTTAATTCATCTCTTTGTTGCTGCTGCAGTTGTTCCTCCTCAGCCCTCCTCTTGGCCTAAGCAATTTCTTCGTCTTCCCTTCTCAGATCCGTGTTTCTCCTTTCGTCTCCTCTTTCACGTTTTTGCCTTAATTTTTTTTTCAAACAAAAATGTAGAATATCATAAATGGGCTTGGGCCAAGGTTATGGCTTTAAGTCTTAGATTAATATAAAGTGGGCTTGGCTTAATTTGATTTTGTTAAACTTCACTTGATTTTATACAATGACCCATTTTTTTAATCAAATTAATAAATAATTCTTTTTTTTTTATCATGCATTAGCATATTGACCCGTTTGAGTTTTAAATTTTTTTTTTATTCTAGTACTTGGTATGATTTTATAATTATCATAGAAAAAATGAGGTCATGACAATAACAATTTTAAAGTCAAACTTTCAACACACCTATATGTAACATTTGTTGGTGTTGTATACCCTAAAACATTTGTGTCATTAGTTTTAAGTATATTATATCGAATTACTATTGTAATATGTACTGTATATATTTATTAATAAAAGAAATTATTTCAATTCATGTGTGTATGTTACTTCTTTTATCTATACATACTAATGATAAAATTTACATATAAATTGTTTAAGATAATTAGATTATCTAAATAATTCCTTACATATGCAATATCGAATGGGCATCGATGTCACACAGTAAGTACACTGAATATCTCCAATGAATGTCATGAGATAATAGTAGTGCGGGTAACATGATAGACATATAATTAGGATATTAGAGTTTATTTAATAATATCAGATAATTTCATTCTTGAATAAATGAACTGAGGACACTAGTTGATCCATGGCATCAAACTGAAATGATAAGCTCTACTAATTAATTTAGTGAATTTTAAGAAGATCCTCCCTCTCCAATACAAGCTTCAGCCTTTGCTTTCAAATTCAGTAACCTGCCTCATTTCTTCCCTTCATTTTCCACCATCAGCCTTTTGTAGCACACTCAATCTTCAAATATTGGAATGTCAGGCTTAAGCGAGTATGCAACCATATTTCAAGGGCAGCCAACAGCACTCAAGTCAAACACGTTATCAGACATTGGCCAGTTTTCCAATAGCAGCACCCCTCTGATTCTAACGAAATCTGCATGCGAGTAGTAATATTTTGACGGTAAGTCGGCGGCGGAAAAAATTATCTACTGGGGTCTTTATTTTGAAAATTATCCTGCTGCGACAGCTCCTCTTGAGGTTGCGGAGTTGGTGTTGATTTATCTTTGGGGCTTACAAGTTTCTGTTACTTGGCTCTGCCAGATCGGGATAATCATTATGTTTCCTGAAGTGCTACAGAATTAATAGACTATGTCAATCTTCCTGTTTGATGACATTGTTGTTATAGTCTTGCCTTGCCTTGTGATGATGATCGTAAGGCTTAGGCAGATACTGCTGTGTTTCTGGTACATATAGGTTTTGGTGGAAACCACCTGGTAATGGTATGGACTTGGTCAGTAGCTTTCTTATGATCCTTTGCTAGTCAAGTTTTGCTGCTTCTTAAAGTCGTTGTCTTGAGCTGATTCTTATTGGATGTTTGAGTGTCTTGATGATTGAGCTAAATTGTCAGGCAGCTGTTTTGTTGAAAATTGTAAATTTTCCTTTTCTTCCTTAGATTTTGAAGCTCTACTATTTTTTCTACTTTCTCAAAAAATGTCTCTTTAGATGATACATTGGCATCTAAAGTTTAATAAAATTAAAACAGAAAAGAAGTTTCTTGAGCATCTGAGTAATAACGAGGCATTAAAAGCTTAGGTGTCCAAGGAAGGTAAAAAAAATGCAATTCCTCTCTTTCCAGTAAAGTTCACAAACCGGTCACAACAACATAAGAGGAGGGATCATCAGAAAATGAAAAACTATATATAATTCATTGCAAAGATGAAAGATATAATACAGGCAGTTTATAATATGATTTTAGACAATTCATGGGGCTTTCCTTATCTTAAAATAGCTTAAGACACAATTGTGATCTGAACCCAGCCATCTAATGGATTAAACTGACTCAATAAGTTCAACCAATTCATTCAATGAATTATGGGAAGAACCTCCTTTCTTAATACAAACTTCAGCCTTGACTTTCAAATCCTGTGCCCTCTGTCTCATTTCCTCCCCTTCTTTTTCCACCATCAATCTTTCAATAGCTTTCTCAACCTTCCCTCTTTCCAAAGCATTCTCAAACTCAAAGCCAACTTTCCAAACATGGCTCACATACCTAGCGTTCACCCTTTGATCTCCAAAAGATGGTCTGCATATTATTGGAACACATTCACTTATACTTTCAAGGGTGGAATTCCAACCACAGTGACTCCAAAACCCTCCCACGGCGCTATGTGCCAGCACTTCCCTGTGTGGTGCCCATTTCACAATACAACCTCTTTCTCCAACAGTTTCGTAGAAACCATCAGGCAATAAATCAGTATATTCTGATCCATCTTCTGAACCAGGCCTAAGCACCCACAAGAAAGGTTGCTTGCTGTTGGTTAGACCCCAAGCCATTTCGGCGAGCTCTTTCTCATCCAAGGAAGCTATGCTTCCCAAACTTACTTATATAACTGAGTTAAAAGTTTGCTTGTCAAGCCATTTGATACAGCTGCCATCCTCTTTCATCAAGCCACTAGAGGAGGCTGGAGCAATTTTGTGCATAGGGCCTATTGAGAAGACTGGAAATTGGTATTGTTGTTGAAACTGTGCTAACGATGATTCTTCAAGGAATTACATGCTATTCCATGATGGTTGAAGATGTTCCTATATTTCGTGAAGTAGCTGTTAGCTGCAGTAAAGATTCTAAATATCTGAAATTTTGGACAGGTAGATCCTTGAACCTGAGAGGATGAAGCCCAGGCACTAGCTTCAGTGACTCGGGATCTGCATCAAAAAAGAAGATCTCCATGTCAGAAATCATAACTGGTAGTGGTATTCATATTGTTTGAGCTATCTAATAGAGCGTAGGAAAAACACGACTTATACTGAGCACCTACAACCTTACTGAATACCCGCAATTCATCGAAACTAATTCACATACCTTGCACAGGTATGTAACCTTCCTCATGGAGTCGAGGTTATGCATAGTAGGCTAGTAAATTGGTAGCACAACCAGTGTATAAGACGATACTCCGTAGTTTCAGATGATGAGCCACTTCTTCTGCACAGTTCATGACTCCATCATAAATGAAGGATGGTGCCTAGCTGAAGCATTGGATTTATGTGGCCTTGGAACGGAAAGGGAACTAGCACCACCCTGCGGCATCTCTGTCCTTTTTTTTCCATCTCCCTCTGTGCTTGAAATTTTCTCTGCAACAACTTGAAATGTTAGCCTTAAGCAACTAGTACCAATTTGGTATATAAGGGGACATAATCCAGGTCAACTAGATGCCGTCGTATAAAATTTTGGATTGCATTAGTTGATCCAATCCAGCTTTCTTTGACTTTGATGGATACAGTTATAGGTACCAAGTACATAGATGTTGTACTTTATTTGAACTTTGACTTGAATTCAAGCTCTTTTAACAATGAAATAAAATAAAGACAATACAGCCTTCTTGGGCCGCAAGTTTTATGATTTTTCGTCCATTGCTCCCATGACCCCTTCTCAAATACCAAAAATAATAACTCTCCCACGGTAGGGGCCATCAGAGTGGAAGTCAGTCAACCATCTCTGCATACAATTTCATACTTTATTTTACAGACTCACGCACTGCTCCTGCATGAATATAAGAGTATGGATGGAAACAATTCAATCAAATATATACTTCATGTCTTAGACGTAGAAAGTACAGCAACTCTTAACTGATTTCTTTTAACATAAAATTAACAGTGTGTTTGGATTCGCAACTGACATTGTAAACCAGCGTAAGGTATTTGCTAATCTTTTATTGTAGAAATGGCAGAGATGACCACTACATTGGTTAGTAAAAATTTTTTTTGATGTGTACGACTCAAACCAGAATAGAATTTTTTATCATCGCCAATAATGGTGAATCTATTGGCCTAAGATCATATATATTCTATAACGCTGAAGCTTTGTTAACTGCATCGATGAATGCAACACGAATCAAATTAGACGAGAATAATAACAATTTACATTGTCACATATCATAGATTTCAGGCTTAAAGGCCTTAAGAGTTCTGAAAAAACACACCAACATTACAACACAGGACAGAATGGCAACAGACACACAAGAGACTATAATATTTTATACGCTTCTGCTTCTCAAGGAAAACGGGCATTTTCTTCAACCAGAGATCTCAATGGCCTTGATGTCAGGTTTCTTGACCTCTACTTTGGGAACAGTGACAGTAAGAACTCCATTCTCCATAGAAGCTTTAATCTGATTCATCTTCATATTCTCCGGCAACCTAAAACCCTTCGACAACTTGCCACTGCTACGCTCCACACGATGCCACGTGTCATTCTTGTCTTCCTTTTCTATATTTGTAATATTCACTCCCTAATTAAATTAGCTTAATACGTAATAAAAATTTTAAATGTAAAAAGTAATAATAAGACTAGGAACTGTATTGTTTTAGTTAAAGAATATTTTAGTAAAGTAATAATATTTTGCAAATTCTTTATTAGTTTAGGGTTTTTTATTAGATAGTATATAAATCTATTTTCTTGTCTCTCTCACTCTCTTTTTAACGCAAATAAAATTTATTTTCTCTCGGTTAACAAAGGTAATATTTTAATTGCATATTCTAGCTATGTTGTTATTGTTTATTTGAGTTTTATTTATAATCCTTTTACAATATTTTGTATAGATCAAATAAAATTCTTTAAGTTATTATCCTTAAATTAGTATTAAATCAATGAAAAACCATAATTTGTTTAATTTTGTATTACAATGATGGATTGTGTGAATTAAAACTTTATACTATTTACTGAGTATAATACTTATAAGAATATTTTAACGAAAATTCTATCTTAATTGTTTATAAAAGTTTTATAATTTAAATCCTTAAATGAGAATTGTAGGATTTGGTTTCACTTAAATAGGATAAGAAATTTATTTTATACAAAATTTTGAAATTGGTCCTTGTAATCTTGAATTTTGCAAAATTATAGTTAAGTGTTTATTATTTTGAAGTATCAAACGATTTTTAAAAGTTACGAAATTTTATATGATGGTTGATATATATGTTTACTCTTTTTTATATAAACTTCATAATTTTTAAAAATATATTTTAATAGTTATGAATTTTTGATTGATTGAATCGCAATTATGAAACATAATGGACATGTTAATATTTTCTAATATATTTATTATTTTGAAGTATCAAAATCCTTCAAAAATTACAATTTTTTTTGGTGGTTTATTAATATGTTTACTGGTTTTTCTATGAATTTCATAAATTTTGAAAATATACTTAAATAGTTATGAATTTTTTATTGAGGCATTTGCAATTTTGAAATAATCTTGACAAGCTACTGTTATCTAAAAATTTTATTAATTTAAAAGTCTTATTGAATTTGTAATGCAATGAAATTTTTATATATAATAATTACTTTAGGTGTGCTTAGGAAATCTATAAAGTTTTAGTTTGATCTAATTTATAAATTAGGAGTAAAAAATTTTAGATTGTAGAGAGTTTTGTTTAATGTATGTAAAGAGGTAGTGTAGACGTGGTTAAACTCTAAAAAGTTTACTTATATGTTATTTTAAGTTTTTTGACAAGATAGTTTGTTATTATAAGAAGCTTGGAACCTTTGAACGACAATCAGAGGTAATTTAATATTTTAACTTGATTTGAGGTAAGTAATTTTATTTATAATATATTGGGTTGAAATTTTTTTTTTATGGCATGAATATGTTGACTAAAATATTTGAAAAATACTTTATTATTTGATTAATGAATTTATTTTATGAATTTTTACAACTTAAATATTTTGAAAGTTAGTTTTGTAAAAGTCAATATTTAATTGTGAAATGTGTTAAATGTTTTGTAAGTAAATTAATACAAACCATATGTTATTAAATGATTATTATATAATTATTTGAAATAAAATGTTTTGGCTTATTTGTTTGTAGTATTTTGATTATAGTTGACCATGGTCAATATATTTGATTGGCTGAAATTACTTACCTTAGTCAGATTAAAAACCAGAATACTATGGATAGATAAGTCAAAACATTTCATTTCAAATAATTATATAAGAATTATTTAAAATATCTAAGATGTAACAATTCGTAATATAGATTTATTTATCAAATAATAAAGTAGTTTTCAAATATTTAAGTCAATAAATTCATGCCATAAAAAATTTCATAATGCAAAAATAACCTAGTATATCACGAATGGAATTACTTATCTCAAATTAAGTTAAAATCTCAACTTATTTCTAATTATCGTCCGAAGATTTTGAGGTTCTTATAATAACAATTTATCACATCTAGGAAACTTA